>JAOWCC010001210.1:2538941-2606101 GCA_030867875.1 Actinernus sp. WN-2022
CCCAATCGGACATTCGAGAAAACTCTCGCCCCTTGAAAGGCCTCCTTGAAAATCCAAGATGGTGGAACACGGACTCAGACACGTGCTCATATAGTTTCACCAGAAAATCTTAATTTCTTGTGCACTTAAAGGAATGAAGTTCCTTAAATATGTTGTTGGTTAATGGGGGAACAACAGCAGAAGAATTTCTGAAGTGATTTAAAGACAGCAGGTTAAAATATACACAAGAAAGGACAAGGAAAGTTGTAACCATGCAATTCATTGTTGTGATATGATGATCTCTTATATGAAGAAGTTTTGCTTCAATTACGGGCATTTATGAACTCGAACATAAGACTACTCTTACTGAATTTTGTGATGCGGCTATACACGAGGTTTTTCCTTAAACCTTTTGGGAAAAACAAGCTTCTGTTTATCAGGCTGAAGTTAGGGGTGCGGCTTATACGTGATAAAATACGGTAGCCATGGCAACCCTGCCACAGTCCACCACCAAACTAACTTCCAAACCAAGCAAGCAGTGCTTGGAGAGGAGGGACTGTGGCAGGGCCATGGGGCTTGTAAATAGAAAGGAAAACAAAGTTCTCATATACATAGGGGTGCAGTACTTTGGAACTCACTTTCAAAGAACAGTCTATTAAAGATCCTAACGATGCTGAACTTTCTATTAATTAGTGTAAATCTTAAATTAATTAGACATATTATCTTATCTTTAAGATTCTTATAGCTTAAATTAGGTTATTGCAATTTTAAAATTATATTTTTTATACTAAGCACATCATGTTTATGAACAGATAACATGGTTAAATATAACACGCTTTCTATGTCTTTGTTCTCTTATAATTATAAACACGCGGGATATGTTGGGAGAACAAAGTAAAACTTTAAAATCACAAGCCGCTAGGCGAGTGATTTTCAAGTTTTTCTGTGTTCTCCCAACATATCCCAAGTGTTTATATAAGAGAACAAAGACATGGAAAGCGTGTTATATTGCTTTATTTTATATAAAATAACGAACAGGAAAACACAAGAATTAAATCTTACGTATGCACAATCAGAAAATCTATTCTCCTAACAGTAACAGTCGTCAGAAATCGACCAACGATGAGTTTGCAGAGCGCGGGAAATCCTCCAAGGCAGAACTGAGAGATGAACTTGTGAAGGCAAGCTTCTTGTTTTGAAATATCTGCTTCAACATTCCCCGAAAAGAATAACTCGGAATTCAAGAAATTTGTTGCCAGAAATTTAAGCCATAAGGCATTCAAGGAGTAGAGGACTTGAACTGGATGTTTTTGTCGCTGAATTTACAGGAGGAAACATGATTGCCGTCCCTGTCTGAACTTTGAAGCATGTTTTAGTTGAATGAACTTTTATTTTCGCCAAACTCAATGGAAACATCTAACTGTTGGGACTTTCTCCCAATGAGATGAGGCTAAAAGTGCAAGGTAAGAGGGAAAAGCTCACTTTGTTCTGTGAAAATTTGGTTGCCAAACTTCACAAATGTCGCACATGAGTTTGCAAAATTCTGATTTTCTTTTCATGCAGTAGTTCATAAAATGGTAAGGAGAAAGCTAAAAACCTTATCTGAGCAGGGTAAATGATAACAATTGGCCTTATATACAGGCTTATTATTTCGTCACTTCGTCGCCGACAAAATGTCAGACTTGAACCTATTAAGCATACATTTAGTTTGAGATAAAAAAGACAAGAGTGTTGCTTTTCCCTCTCTTCTACTCTAGTCTCTAGCTCAATTCCTCACTCTATTCATCTATCAGGAGGTTGTTTAAAAACTAGATGCGTTAGCCATTTATGTGTTTTAGTTTTACCGTACAAAATAAGTTAAGAGAAGTGGTTTTGTTTCTTGAATCCGCGACTAAAAATATCTCGACCGAGATGGTTAGCAAATTTGATAAATGATAACTTCATGTCGGTCGGTTGTCATTTTTGTTTTGTTGATTAAAATCACATTGAAAGTCAACGTTTGGTGAAGACATTCTTCCTTGTCGTTTTGCCATTTTGATTTCATTCATAATCGCATGCCATCGCCACAGCGAGACGAATAGCTATTCCCATGTTCATAGACTCTCATACAAACACGGCTTTCAGCCAATCAGCATGCAAGTTTGCTCTGGGTTATTATATAAAAAGGTTTATTACATATTAATGGCAAATATGAACTTTGCATTTCAAATGTTTAGAAACTGGACCTAATTGTTGTACAATAGTTAGTATTTTACATAAATATAATTATAAAGAACAAAATTGTAAACCATTCAACCTGAAAAATTATGACAAACTTGCCTAAGCTTTTGCTTGTGTTTGTCCTGGAAGTATCTCGCAACAGTGATCTGAGTTGTTTGTCCAGACTCAAGAGCCAGGGGGAACTGAAGCGACTGTGCAGGTTGTTTAGTGACATTGATTACCCTGTATTTCCTCTTCATTGGTCCACAGTGAGTTATTTCCACTTTTAATCCTGATTCAACAGAAAAAAACAGTCAATGAAAATAAACCTGTACTAGATACATGTACCTAGTCTAGTAATTATATTGCATTGATACAAACCATAATAATCAATATATTAGAGCAGTTTTGATAAGTAATTATATCTAGGTGATTGCTTTAGAGTTTGATTGGTTATTTATCCACGATTCCATGCACTTTACTTTTCCTCGTAATTGTTCATAGATGTTGTAGGTCAAATTAACCCGAGTCAATTTAACCTAGGTGACAAATTGACCCAGGTTTGGCTATCAATGATTCTAAAATGGGATTTATATTTGGTGACTAGCTCTAAACATCCTAAATTAGTGATCCTAAATTAGTGAGCACCCGTTGTTGATGGTTAGGGTGTTTTTAATGTAGGGTTAGGATTTGGATTAATTAATTCACAGGAGCATAATTTAGCTTTTAGATCTAAAGCGATATTATATGAATGATACAACTCTTGTTGAATAAGACTATTTGAGTTTATTGTACTTGATGAAAAATAAAATGTCTGGTACGGTATAGCTTATGTTTTTGTTCATGACTTGTATGATCTTAAATTTGATACAGAGACGACAACTGCAAAAATCCGTAAGATCCACTTTTATCAATGTTAGGAATAATTGAAGGGCTGTGTGCAAAAAGGGCGTAAGTGATTCTTGATCATGTTCTAAATTCTCCCTTAGAAACAAAGAAATTGAAGGAGAATTTAGAATGCGATCAAGAGTCACTTAATATGCTCTTTTTGCACACAGCAATTGTGCTTGTGAAGTCTGTACTGGTTTTACTCTGCTTGTAATAGTTTTTTGTTCTGTATGAGAATGGCACAGTGCAACAAAAGTGACAGTTGATAACTTTTGGAGTTACCTGAGAGTGGTAGGTTTCAATCACGGCCTACTTGTTATTATACTCTCTGCATTATAATTATAATTCTCTAGATTTGATGACAGGAAAACATTTTGAAATGCATTTCTTTGTGAACAATTTCTTTGCTGTCACTGTCAGGTTAGGGAGTGTATGTTTTTAATGAGAGGGGGTGGGCTGGAGTATTTGGGGGGGGGGGGGGGGGGGGGGGGTAGGTTCATCGAAAAAAAACGTAATGTCTCTGAAGGGCCATCCTTATATTTTTTTATTTTAGGGGAAGGGTCACCCTTTTTTATTTTAAATCCGTCTTGACCAAATTATTTTTATGCACGTGTTCTCCAATCGTTATTACAATTCCAAATGAGCTCATTTGATTATGCCACTTAGTCATACTATACCTTTATGCTTTTATGGAGTCTAAAATTAACAAAAGGGCCTTTTACCGGTTGATTCCTGAGTTAGATGTTTCATTCATGGTTATTGTGATAAATTCTAGGTGGCCTATATTCATATTTGTTACACGCTGTTTCCTGTTTCACGGCATGTTAGGAATTTGCAAAAAGCCATGTCTAGCTTAGGCGTAAGTCAAAAGTATGGACTATCAATCTAAACTAAACACACTGTGGGTTTTAAATATTTTAAAATTGTAACCGGGCTTGGTTCATAACCTATTGACTTTGTAGATGGCCGTATATTTGTCATTTTAGATACGTCATGTTATAGTGACGTGTACGCCAGACCATTTTGGTTCTTCCCCGATTTGGTTCCGGCCGGAATCGTTTTCCTAGGAAACATGTTCCGGCCGGAACCAATCTCCTGGCCGGAACCGATCTCCTGTTACACCGGCTCTGAGTGATCTGAGACATGAAAATGAAGCTTGGTTAATTACACACTCGCTACGCCCGGATCACGCGATGCAGAGATTAACTTCTGGCAAGATTTGTAGGTAAGCAGAGATTCTTCCATACAGCCCGCTCAGACATTCTAACATGGAAAAATTGTGCCGCAATAATGTCAAACGTATTGGGGGAGGCCAGGTCATCCCTTTTTCTGCAACCTCAAGTGAAGGGCCATGGATTTTTTTAAGAAGCAAGGGGGAGGCCAAGGTTTTCCCTTGTATCTGTAGCAAAAGAACTCCAGCCCAGCCCACCCCCCCCCCCCTCATTAAAAATGTACACTCCCTTATAATTAGCTAATTTACTTCCATAACTTTCTTATCAAAGTATTTTGCTCTGACTCGAGAGTTCTGCAGTCTATAGACCATAAAAAGATCTAGAGTATCAGACACTTTCTTCTTTCATCGCTTTGATTGCTCCACTGTTCCATATAAGTTTTGTTCTAAATATAAAGTGAGAGGTGAAATCCTATTCTCTGGCTTCCTTTTAGTTCAGTTTTAACTCTATAAAAGTCAGTGTATTGAGTTTCCCACTGCTGTGTGCTCGGCGATGTTTTTGAAGTCTGACTTTGTTAGTAATGTGCATGCGCAAATGATTGAGAGGGGACTAGTAACTAATTTTCATAAGAAAAGCTATATTATTTTAAAAATGTGGGAAGTCTCTGTGGTGCAGTTGGTAATTAAAGCTCTGGTCTTTCAAGGCATTCTTCCAAATGAAGGGTTGCAGGTTTGAGTCCCACTATCGGTGAATGAAAAAGTGAAACAAAAGTAAGTAGTAATGATGTGTAATATTAATGTGTGAATTACAAGTTAGGTTCACTGGGGGCTGGGGAAGGGAAAAGGGGTGGGTGGGGAGTAAGGGAGGGGGAGTGAGTACCATAGAGAGGGAGGGGAGAGTGGTGAAAAATATTTTGCAGGGGAGGAGTGGGTGGAATATTTTAATTTTTAATACCCCCCCCCCCCCCCCCCCCCCAAATATAAAAAACTAACCCCCTTTTTTATGAATCCAAAAAACAATAAGTATATCCCTTTTTAGAATCACTGATAGCCAAACCTGGGTCAATCTGACCTACAACATAGACATTCCCGTAAAACCAATCCTGTATTCTTCAGCTCCTGATTAGTCCATTGTGTTTTTACTTGCTCCCAAGATTGGCTCTCGTTTTGGTTTTATGACACTCAATCAAACACTGCTCTAAAGCCAGCTATATTTTGTAACTTACCTTTGATCTCTTTAGTAAACCGGAGTCTATGAGAATCACATAGAGGTGTTCTCTTTTCCAGTTCTTCTTCTCGCAGCTGAAGAACTTCACACATGAATTCTATTACTGGCTGGCACTTATAGAAAGCAGTTGCTGAAACTATTTTAAAAATGCACAAAATAATGTCAAAACACTGGAAATTATTCATGAAGATATTCAATGCAAATACAAATGAAATGATAATTGGATTTTTATTATTAAATAAAAAAAAACAGTATTATGATAATTGGAATCAGCAAGTTTTTAATAATATAAATTAACACTGTGTATTTAATTACCATCAATATTCAACATCATCTTCCACTGTGATGGCCTCACACTCTGGTGGAAACCAAACCAGACCTCTCTACCCCCCTCTAGAGGAAAATAGTATCCATCTGGGGGTGAGAAGAAAGATCTGCCAACGGGTGTGTACTTCATTGATGGCAGATGGCGAAGGACTACATCAAGAGCCTGGATAGTCTCAAATGGGATTTGATTGCAATTACCCTCTAGGGCTTGTTCCAGTGCAAACATACTGACCTGTGACACCCATTTTACAGTAACCTAAAAATTAAACAAAATACTAAACCATACATAAATGATTAAAGGATGGAAAACTTTGTTTAATGTATATGTTACAGGTCAAATTTAGTTTCAGGTCAAATTTATTTTAACCTAGGTCATTTTTTTTAACCTAGGTCATTTTTTTTCAACCTACATGTAGGTTGGAAAAAATGACCTGATGTTAATTTTGACCTGTAACATATACAATAGGCCATTTTGACGATGTTGCACATGCATTGAAAACAAAAGCATGTAGCCTGCCAAAAACCAGAATGTGGCCCACCAAAACTCAATGACAATCTTTTGTTTTCTTGATTGCATGTATATTGTTCTCAGTGCCCACTCAACATCGTCAAAATGGCCTATACCATACTTGCCAGTGGTCCCACAATTAAACAAAATAGAGAGGGCGAGTCCGGCATTTTAGTCGATTGTCCCATGATTACCCTGCATGACCACAAAATTTCCTGCATTAAAAAAAATTTTCTTCAAATGTTCTGCGTTAATTTGGCCCCATTATCAGAATCTTCTTCGAAATGCCCTACGTTATCAGAATTTTTATTTTTGCAAGTGAATTTTGTTTGCCAAGCCAGGGGGTGGAGGAGGAGGGGGGGGGGGGGGGGGGGGGACTTGGGAGAATAGATTATGCTTTGGTAGTCTTTGCACAAATCTACAAAGACTTGACAAGTACATACATGTAATAATTGGAGGGCAAGATTTTACGAGTTTTTCAACCTGTGATAAATATGTAAAGAGTTTTAATTCCATACTTACAGTAAATAATATGATTCTTTTTAAATACCGTATTCACTCACGGAGAAGCCGCACTCGCAGATAAGCCGCACCCCGAGTTTAGAAACTTGAGTCAGGGAAAAAAAGTTTTTTTGGAAGAATATCAAACATACAAAAGTCATATACAATGTACATTGTATAAACCTTCATCAGACTTTCAAACAGGAGAAAACTCCAAAGTTGTACCTGTAATTTTAGCTCTGAAATAGTATAAACTTCATGTCTACATACTTAGATATTTGATTTATCTTTCCATAGTGTTTGTTTACCGGGATCTGTTCATTCAGGTCACCTTTTAGATCAAATTTTACATGTCAATGAAGCCAACAACGTGCTCGCGTTCATCCGTAGCTTAGTAACGTACCAGGCACCTGTTAGAAGAGAGAGAACTAGCCACTAAAAGTTTTGTTTTCGCTGAACGAAGTCAATTGAAAATAACATGGAGTACATGTAGTTTGCTTTTTCATCCGCTGTCTGTTGCTATCATGCCTAAAAGGATATCTGGAAGCCATCTATTGGAGAAAAAAACTTGTTACTCAAAAAGAGGTGGAAGATATGTTCAACAAATTTGCTGTTAAAGTGCAAAGCTGCAAAGAAACATTGTTACTACCATTTAGTGTGGTATTTAATCGCTTGTGGAGAATTAACAAATATTCACAACAAAAAAGGATCTGTTAGGAGCCACCAAACTTGCAAAAGCAATGGCCAGTGCTTACTTTCTTTTGGTTTGGTGTAGTATTTATTAGTATAGCTTAGTATTTATTTTACATGTTAATTTATGGAAATTTCTGGACCTTTTGTTTGGAAGATGTTCTCGCAGATAAGCCACACCCCTGAATTGAAATGAAGATTTTGGGTAAAAAGGTGCGGCTTATCCGTGAGTGAATACAGTAGTCCTTGTACATGTAGCATAATGTAGGGCTTACTTGTCATAATAGTCTTTGTTAAATAAATAAATAAGAAGGGCTGGGTGGAATAAGGGCCTAATTACATGTAAGTAGTACGGTAGCCATTGTTAGGGAAGGCATTCGTCGTGCGATATCTCACTTGATATTTAACTTATGATAAAATAAAGAACATAACCTTAGTTTTCTACTTACTAATAAATAGGGGGAAGAATGAAAATTTCACATTTTTGACAAAATAAAAAAAATCAATCCACTGTACTACTTAGTCCCTTAATTCTTCCACCCAGCCCTTTGTTTATATAATTCACTTAATCAGCAAACTTGTTCTAGATAACAAACCTTAAATTTCTTATCCTGGTTATTCTGGTTGTTCTCTGATGGCAAAATCACTTCAAAATCACACTGAAAAAGTAAAATCACTAAATCTTCAGATCACTCACTTTAAATTCAAAACTGTTCATATTAGCATTATTTACATGTGTGCATGATATCACCAATTATGAAACATTATTCAACCAAAATAAACTTACAGGTTTTTTGCCCAGTGGCAGTGGTTTACGGCTATACAAATTCTTGCGTCCATCAAAAACTGGCTTCATCCCTCCAAATATCTTATGATAACTACTAACCATAGCCTCGACTACATCCCGATTAACTCTACGAGGACATTTATCAGGGCAGATAGAAAGGTCATAATGATGAATATCGCCATGCGGCAATTGCACTGGAAAGAAGTTCGCACGAAGGGCAATCTGCTTCCCTGATGAACCATGGTTAGGACGCTTGGGAGGATTAAAGTCTCCTCCAACACGGTTGACTGTACGGTAAAAAGCAAAAAAAAATCATTACAGTTCACTGTTGACTGAGAAAACATGATGGGGCTCAAGGGAAATAATACCAGGTGTAATAGATCATTAAAAGAAAGCTAAAAGCAAGGGCTATTATCATAATGTATGTGTAGAAGTCACTAAAGATCACTGTAAATAACTATCTTTCTGATCTTTTTATAAAAGGATCCCCACACAATAGCTACATGTAGATCTTAATTTACCACAGAGACATTATAGTTACTATGATGCCAGGTCTTATGCAAATTTGTTTCACAGTCCCTCTTTGGCACTTAAAATTATTTACGTATGCACACTTCTAACAAAATCGGACTTAGAATCATGCCGGAAAACCAGTAGGAAATTACAAATTGTATGACAGACACATTGTGCAAACAAAATCATTTTGTTTTTAGAATTGTAACTACATGTACACTTAAGGAAAATAAGAAGAGAACCACTTCGCTACAGCCCTCTGACTTCATATTTAGACAAACAAAATTATTGATGATTGAAATATTTTCTTGAAATATATATTTTAACGGGAAAATATATATTTAACATAAGACTTGTATTTATATTAGTCCGTATGTAAAAAATATATTTTGTAATGGTTCTCCTACCCTGGGTACCAGAGGTTCTAACTTCTCCCACTCTCTCTAGTTTAATTTAGGCACGAAGCAAAAGAACATCTGGCCTTGGCTGTTGAGAATATGACGTCCATGCTAAGCTTAGATTCAGAATTTGAACCTCGGCTCTGATTGGATAATCTACTCATTAGGATGTAACAGTAGTTCTTATTGCTTAACAATGGCCCAGCAAACACATCAAACCGGTTTTGGTGGGCCATTGATAAGCCAATAAAAATTACCATATGATTACATCCTGAGTAGATTATCCAATCAGAGCCAAGGTTCAAATTCTGAATCTAAACTAAGTGTGGAAGTGAGATTTTCAATGACCAAGGCCAGAGGCCCTTCTCTTCTCATGTCTCAATCTCTCATGTTGTTAATTTGTATGTAGTAATTTCTCCTAACTTTAGTTAGTAGTTCTCCTAACGAGGGCCTCTGGAACCAGGGTATGGTTTTCCTGGAAACCAAGTGTAACTTGTAGAGATCCTGTGTTTAAATAAACTAAAGATTCATTTATTCGACATTAAGTAAGTAAACAGTATTCATTTATGAACTTGAAACCCTTAAACAATAGTTGATTTATTGTGAATATTGATGACCTAGTGTTACTATAATATCAAATATCTAGACCAGGTTCAGCTAAGTACTTAGGGGCTGACAGTCTAAAATGTAAAAATTGTCCTGTATATGACCTAAGACCATTGGCATGATCACCCAAGGGTCACAAGATTTCTCAGTAGACAATAGGAAGCCACTAGTAGGATGATGTCATGTCTGTAGAAATGTATTCTATACAATAATTCTCAGCCCTTCCATTAGATTAGATTAGCTGTTGCAATTGCACATGTACAGAACAAGAGCACTAATTTTGCCTTGTATTAGAATACTTTATTGGCATATTACTTGTATTCCCTTTTCGCCCACCCATCCACTCCATGAGGCAATCATGATTATGTTAATTTGTATGTTTAGTCAATTATGTAAGCATTAGGCAATTGATTATTTAGTTAATAATTAATCACATCCTATGTAGATACAATAATTAAGGTAAAATAATAATTATAATAATGTTTAAACAGGGTGCTCTCATCGCTGAAGTGTTTTTCAGAGAGGCCCAGTAAAAAGAAAAAAGAAAACTAACTAGCTAAATGGAATATGTAAATATAAAAGTTACACAGAGATTAATGTAAGAACATTAGTCTCTTTCAATTCCAAGCCAGAACATTTAAATCTAAATTATCAAAGTCCTTTGATGAATGATTGCTACAATTGAATATATGTAGAGTGTGGTCATTATAATTAATAAAGACTGCCAGATCCCAATCTTGTGTACACAGTTCTGTTGTGGTTTAGTCAGCTTGATATTATGTCAATGTTTTGACCACAACATAATTATATAATCACCTAAATTGTAGATAATACCCTTATTGATAAACCCATGGACATTTACATATGGGATTTGATAGTTCTGTAGATACATACATGTATATATGTTTTAGCACCAGATAGAAGTATATCAGTCATACAGTTTAATGTTTCTGAACAATTGTATCATTGCAATAAAGAACATTACTTTGTACTATAATATAAACCCTTTTATTTGACCTGTTTGATTGTGTAGTTTCCTTTAATTAACGTCCACTCCAAAAATATAAATCCCCCTCTAAGCAACAGTTAATTTCTGATTTGCCACAAATTATCATGACCATGAGACTAAATATAAGCCATGCCAACTGAAACAGTTTCAAGTTCAGTTATTTTACCCAATCGTTGGCGAAATAAAAAAGTATAGGAGTGATAACGTAGTAATCTAGCAATTTGTTATACGTGGAAGTAAGCAAAAAATAGAAGATGTTGAAACTTCGTTGTCGATTTTTATAGACAAATATTACAGTAAAATGTTGTGACTGATGCCTAATGGTGAATGAATCTTTTTTTTTAAACTTTACCTGGGTTATTAGAAGCCATCTCATCAATCGATAAAATAGGCCAACAAAGTAACCGTCATCTCATAGTAGCTTCGGCTTAGTTTTCCTGAATGGCGATGGCCGCAATTCGTTTGACATCACGAACAACCAACAACTGTTCGAAATCACAAACACTCCGCCGCCATGTTGTTCGGCGCGGCCATATAAGTGGAGGAGAACTGGGTACTAACAGGTAGAACGATACGCTTCAGTGGGGCCAGTGATCCCATCCCGGCCCGCAAATGATCCCAAAATCGTCCCACAAATGATTCCAGCTGAAAAGGCAACGGATTTTGGATTGCGAGACTTTTTATTTGGAATTCTACATGTTTTTATCTTATGCTTATAACTTTGCATATATATATATATACATTTCTATTTTTCAATCAAAAAAACTTGGCTGGATACTCTCATTTAGTGCATGATGAATATAGTTATCCGAAAATAAATGTTCTGAGTACGTGTTAGTAAGTAATAGACGCCGCTTTCTTTGTAAAATCATCAATCTACTGTATTTTTAAAGAAGCTCAAATTAAAACCAGCCCGCTCAAAACACATAGGAAAACCTGGGCTCCTTGAATATTATCCCGGAAAACGTTTGACGCGATACTTTTAATTAAAATTGCATTTATAGCTCCTTTGTTTTAGTAATGAAAGAGGAGCATTGTAGTCGACCACCGCTAGTTGATTTGCCCAACATTTCACAGGCAAGGGGTTTAGATATTAAAAGATATCAAGAAAGCAAGAGAAAGCCTAAGCTGGGTTGTCGGGATTATCCTATTTTGATTGAATAAAAAAAAAGTCAAACAACACTGATTTTGTGAAATCCTATCTATTGTTTAATGACATCTTGCACTGACGATGGACTGACGACTGTTTAATGACATTCATACAATCCGTCCTCGCGGAAAAATGCCGCATCGGCAATATAAAACTGGTAAGTATATGCGTAAATTTGATGCGTAATCATGACAAAATTGTACAGCTATCATTTTGAATTATACAGAAACGGCAACGCAGACGTCAATGACAACCATTGATAAAATCCACATACTCGCGGGTATTATATACAGCGGAAACCCGCCTTACGGATACCCCAAAAGTTACTTGCAGTTTTCGGCTAGGTCCATTTTCTTTAAAAAATAGCCCGTTATTACGGACACCCGCGAAACCCGTTAGTACGGACACTTTCTCTGGTCCCTTCGGTGTCCGTTATAACGGGGTTCCACTGAATACAGCAAACTAGCATGATAGTTCAGCGACCAAACTGACAAATACCTGAAGTATCTGCACTCAGCTTTATATTTTAGACATGGAAAATCAGTTATTAGAGAGGCTTTGTAAACTTATCTTAACTACAGTACTTTGCTTGTGGTCTCCAGGCTATAGCTAGGGTCCTGTAGTTATCAATTTAGTCTCGGCAGTTATTCAACTCCTTATATATGGCCAAATTTTAAAATATCCTACTGAGTGGTTTCAAATCAACAAGGGCACCCAACGAGTACTTTTTGAAATTCATTTGAAACCAGTTGTCTGCGGCTCATCTAGCCATTTTAAGGCGCCTACAATGTCTTTTGACGTATTCTAGAAAGCTCAGTATTAGCTGTTCGGATTTTCTAGGTGGAAATCGCGTCAACCGAAAATACTATGGCAAAATATTACCGGCCTACGAATTTGTTAGTAGTCTAGAACAGAAACAAGAATTTTCTAGCCCAAGTAACTTCATGTTGCAAAGTTTTGTGGAGGTACGAATTTTTTAGGGGTTCTTTTGGATCGTTCTGACCGCTCTATTGATCAGACGAATTGGGACGTACGAATATTTTAGGGTAAACCTTTTAGTCTCTCTTTTGTTCTATAATTTTCTAGGGATTGAAAACAAATTTTCTAGCCAGTATTTCAGAAAACAATTTTCTAGGGACAATTTTTTCAAATCCGAAAGTTTTAGGCTAACTTACTCTCCCGAACAGCTTTTTAACCGAAAACTTCGTTGGATGCCCTTGAATCAAATTGCATATACAGTAGAACCCCGGTAACTCGAACTCGGATAATTCGAACTCCCCGCTAACTCGAACTAAGTTCGATTTCCCTTGGATTTGGCCCTATTACTCGGATAACTCGAATTCCCCGCTAACTCGAACTATTTTTCGTTTTCCTTGGCACAAATTTACCCCGATAACTTGAACTCTGTTCTTATGACTTCTCAAAATATCAAGAAAATAGGCTGCTTGTTATCTGATTGTTACTTATATTGTAACTTCGGACTGATCACGTATTTAACATTCATTTCACGATCTTATCAGTCACTACCGGATGCGGTGTCTTTTCTTTTGACACAAAGCCTAAAATCCAACAGTGCGTATGTAGTCGGAAAACCTTTAGTCATCTCTGATCTCATTCACTACTCTTCTGGGGAGTTCAATTTACACTACTTCAGTGGTACCCTGCGAGCAGAGGTTTCTCATCTCTTTGCCTTTCCTGTCGCCGAAAACGATCAACCTCGTCCCCAGGGTCTTCTCGGTCAGATCCAAGATGGCGGCGGCGACGGCGGCTACTCAGAGTAAACGCTGAACTGTCACGTATTCTGATTGGCTCTTCGATTATGACACAAGGGTTGTTCTAACAATGCTTTTTATTGGCCAAACAGACTGAGTTCAAAGAGATGAATTTGTATATAGATTCGATTGCTTAAATTTTATCAATAAAACGATTTTAAATCACCTTAAAACACGTTGTGTAGGTAGAGCAATAGATAAAGTGCATTACTGGGTAGTTTTCTGGTAAGTTTCATTAGTGAGAAAGCCAGGAGAAGCCGTTAAATCTGAACATGTGCTATCGACCTCTTCGCTTCAACGCTATTAGCCGCAAGACTCCGGTGAACAAAATGGCGGCGCCCAGGTCTTCGCTGGGCTAACTTTGAGGGTCTCGTTCTCAACTCTGAAAAAGTTTTATCAAATTTTAATACATTTTCTGAACAAAGTACATCTGAAAGGTGCTTTTGAGCCCAAATGTGTTTTTCACTCGGGTATCCCTTTTAAGGTAGATTTATTGAACGGTAATTTCAAGGTCTTCTGTGCAGTTCAGTTAAGTAAGAAGAAGACAAAGCCGGAGTTTGAAGCCGTTCGTATCAATCGTCGGCAAACAACAAACGCGTGACGACATAAATAACGGCTGCGAAGGATACTGTGGGCTCTTGCAAAACCAGCGAAGATCACCAAAAAGTCATGCCCGAGTGATATCAAACAGGTAAAACCGGTTTGGTAACTGGTTTATCACGTGGTTTACCTCCAAGATTTTGGAGGTTGCAAGTGCGCATGTTCAACGGGAAAAGCAATCGTTTCTCCTTCGGCGACAGGAAAGGCAAGCCGGATGAGAAACCTCTGCTCGCAGGGTCGGCTTCAGTGGCTGACTATGTAAAAATCGATGTTACTTACTTACAGCTCAAGGCGTTCCAATTCTTTCTGTAAGATGTTAACAAAGTTTTCTTGTCCAGACTGAAGCCTCAGCCTACATTGGACTTGCATTCCTTCGCCATCCCCCAAGTTGACGGCCTTGTCCGCTTTTATTATCACACTGCATGAACTGCTTTTGTCTGCTCGCAAAAAGTAGAAGATTGTTTTTGCAAAGCGTCCACTTTTTCCCCCGGGCTTCACGTGCCCGACTAAATGTTAAAGTTACACTTAGCTCGAAGTCATAATC
Organism: Actinernus sp. WN-2022; assembly: GCA_030867875.1. NCBI lineage: Eukaryota > Metazoa > Cnidaria > Anthozoa > Actiniaria > Actinernidae > Actinernus > Actinernus sp. WN-2022. Next base: position 2,553,812 of record JAOWCC010001210.1, read on the forward strand.
TTGTTACCATACGCAAATTGAGCGATGTTTATCACAGAAGTAGATAATAAAACTATGTTCACGCTATATATCGTCACTATTATTAATAATTAACAAAAATAAAGAAATTTTTCACCGACCCCGATAACTCGAACCCCCGGCGCTAACTCGAACTGATTTTCTTTTCCCTTCAGAGTTCGAGTTACCGGGGTTCTACTGTATACCTGTGCAAAAGTGGCTTGTGCAGATTGCAAGCACGTGGTAGTTCAATGACAGGCAATAGCCACCGAAGAACACTGGAAATATCATTTATAAGCTCTCAATACACGTATCTCTTTCTTTTTTTTTTTTGTCATCCTCATCTCCTACCGAGGAAACGCTCAGACAATAAAATATAAGCAATAGCACAATAAGAAGTAGCGAGGGTTTCTCCATTTTGCATTTGTAAAGATTGAAGGAACTGTCACACAACTAGACCACCTACGAGGCGTTGATTTCCGCCGAAACCACAGGCGACCCACTAATTTGTTGTCCGGGCAATGTTGTTGTAAAAAACGAAGACGCCTCGTAGATCCACAGCTATTTTGACCATGTTATGACGAAAATCATTGTCAATATTAGGACAGACACATAAAAAACTTCAATTTGTTAAGAAGTCAATGAATGATGCGCGCGAGCGTGTTTCCCGCATTCTCGACCCCAGACTCTTCTCTTATTTCCTACTGCCCAAACTGAGCTCAAAACCCTGACCCACCCCCACGGCACATACATAATACGTCACAAACAGGAGTACCCCCCCCCCCCCCCCCCGGGACTTTAGCAATAATCACCTCCTCCCAGTTTATAGCTCGGAGTGGTAATGCCTTTGTGAAACAATCTTAAATGCAAACGGTTCGAGCTTCACATCTTATCTGTAAAACCATAGGTCCCATGTCAGCCTCAAGTTTATCAGTCTCACCAGACTGTCACAATTTACCAATGAATTAGAACTTACACGGTCTGGCTAGAGGTGCATATGCACACTGAACATGCCATGCCAGACCCACAGTCACACATAACTGATAAGCATGATTTATTCTGAGTAACATTATAGTACTAACAAAACTCCTTTTGTACTGGGAAAGCATTTGGAATCACATTGATTGCTGGCTCAGTACCAGTTCCCAATTGACCTCCATCTCCTGCACCCCAGACATAGGCAGATGAAGGACTGGAACTAAGCACTAGCAGGAAAAAAGTTAACATTTACTAAAGCACATACAGTTAATAAGCTAGACCCTGAATAAGAATATAACCAATTATCAATATACTAAATTTGTAGATGTAAAGAATACACACTAGTTATGTCCCTATCAAGTCCAAACCTGCCCATTCATTGGGGGCATTTGTGGTGGCCGTTGCAAATGCCCCACCTTAGCGGACAGAATAAAACGCAGGGTGCAGGGCACGCAGGGCACGCAGGGTGTTCAACAAAATAGAGTTACATAATTTAGTGCCTTTGGAATATCAGATTGCAAAGGTCAATTGTTCACATGGCAAATATTATGCTAATTTTAGAGTGAAAGTAAAAGAGTAACGACAAAACGTTGACCAGGACCATGGACCACCCCCGTGGACCACCCATAAATTTCATATATTTTTCAAGAATGAAAGTTTTTACATTTATAGCGAGTTTCACTTGTGGCAAGTCTAACATTTTTACTTTGTGTTCTGGTGACATGCACAGACTGTTATCGTAGTTTTGCCTTTACTTGCTGTTGCATTAAACAGTATCTAAAAACCTACGAGGCCTTTACTTACCTTACCTATTCCACTACAAGTAAAGGCAAGGAACTGTTTTCCGAGAACCGGAGCGCCATAGATATAGGAAGAAAGAAAATCTTCTGTCCCCGAAGCGCATCTTCTCTACATATATTTTATTTCAATGCACTAATTTCAGTCGGTAGTTGAACGACCGAGTGGTTAGAGCGTGCCCTGCACCCTGCGTTTTACTCCGTCCGCCACCTTAGGGAGTCAGCTAAGCTAAAATGCCCCACGACTTGGGGCTTTGGAAATCTTGTGTAGAATTCGCTATTTTGACTCTCTTTGACCAATTCCCCACCCCTCCAACTTTTCTTTGCTGGCATATGCCTCCGGCATATGCCCCACCCCCGGGACAGAAACTCAGTCAAATACTCCAAATATGCCAACCCCGCTCGGATGGGCAGGTTTGGTGAATGGAGACGACTGATTAGAACGACATTAGCATATATTGCATGTACCATCTATCCAATAATTCTTCTTCTTAAAGTAATAATAAAACATAAAACCGTGCCATGAATAACTTGATTAGCTTTGAATCATTGTACCGCATATTAATACTTATAGCTACCTTTTCGGTATGCATGTATCATACGACACTGATGCCTGAACAATTCTTGTGAGGTCCGAATGAGTTTTTAAAATTATTTGTCTGTTGTACCAAACCATCTATAACCAGGTATTCTACAGCTCACTCATAAGTTTGTTTTCTCATCTGGTTTATCTACCATATCTCAATCTTAGCGACATTCTAATCCATAGTAGAACGGCAGCGAACGAGACTAAATACAACCCATAGCACGGTGATCTTCATACAAAATGATGTTTTACCACAATTGCCGGTAATCTCGCGATCTGATTGGTCGATGTGCGGTGGTAAATGGGAGTCCAGACAACGGTGCTGACGCGAGAAAGTTATAGACAACGCTGGCTCTTTCAAACTGAAGCTGTCACGCTTTGTAACGAAACTTCCTTGTACGTTTTCTAATATTGTTGTAAAAAGCAAATTTCCTCTGGTTTTCCGTGGTGTGGACTCTTATTTACCACGATTTACGTCATCACATGGTCAAAATTTATTTGTTGTGGACTCACTCGGCTGCGCCTTGTGAGTCCACAACAAATTTTGACCATGTGATGACGTAAATCGTGGTAAATAAGAGTCCACACCACGGAAAACCAGAGGAAATTTGCTAATTTTCAACCAGACGTCTATTAAACCGGAAAGAGGAAAACTGGAAACAAGTCTTACTAATAAAATTACAAGAGTGAATGAAGAAAGGGCAAAAGTACGGTCTATTGGTATTACAGAATCCCTTAATACTGAACTTTAAACTATTGTTATATGTTTTCTTTCTTTTTTTTGCAAAAAAACATTCTGCTCAATTAGTGTTCGTGGCACGAAGTGATAACTTTGTCATTATCCGCGGTGCATGATGGGCAAACTTCAGATGATATATTTCTGTTTGGGTGGTTCGATGGTAGTCACATATTAGCCGGCCATATTTTCAGTATTTGCTAGGTAAGTATCCATTTTAGGTGACACATTACCAGGTTACGTTCTATAGTATCTTTGGTGTAATTAGACAAGATCATGATACTTTCTAGTTTCACCTTATCTAGTCTGCTGCATAATTTGCAGTGCCTACTTCACTCTTCAGCTTTATACTTGTTTTTAATCACTCTAGATTTATGTTTCTACTCGTTTATATTCAGTCCATTAAAACAATAGCTTTTCAATGACACTTTATCTTTGTGTGAAAGGAGAAAAATTATTTTCATTATCACGATTCGAAGAAATATGCATGGATCGACGCGTGATTCAGGAGTCGTGTGTAAATTATTCTAAACGTTCTCCATCCCCTTGGTTTTGCATAATTTGAATGAATATGATTCAGCTGTACAGATGTGCTCGTATTTGCCTCTCCGCTACAGTTTATTCACTTGTTCTTATTAAATAAGCTGTGAAACTTCTTTTTTTCGTTTTTTAGCATTCACAAGTGAATGTTATAAATATTCCAAAAATCGTTTAGTGAAAGTTTAATAATTGACACCAATTAAAGTTAAATGTGCATGTTAGCATATTTTAGAACTTTATAGTGAAACCAGCACGATGGGCAAGTGGTAATGTACCAATCAAATCCAAACATCAACATTGCCTCTAGTAAAACTTATGTCTATAGCGATACTTACTGTTTGTAAACACTGACGTCATTTATATATTTGCATATATAATGTGGTTGGCAAAAAAAAAACGCGTGTTTGTATGACTTGTATGGGAACTAGCGATTTAGGCCTCACAAAATACATCTAAAGTCTCAATTCTGCTTCCAAATCTTAATTCCTTTATACGACTTATAAGTTAAGAGCATATAAGCTTCGATGAAAGGGCTTGCTTGCATTTTGGAAGAACAAGAAAGTAATTTGGCGATGAATAAGCACCGACCTGTGATATTTTATAAGCAACTGACTGGCTTCACTCTTCGTTTCTGCCAACCACAGAATGCAACAAATGTGGCGTGACTGGCCTGTGTGACGTCACAGTAAGTATCGCTATATAACAAATTTTGTTTCCCCTTGATCCTCGATGTTCCCCCAAGACGGACAATTCAATTTCCATTTGTAGAGCCACATGTCATTGTGAGTTGAGTTTGTTGGTGTCTTTGCTCTTGCTCCAAGGGTTTTTCTCTGGCTGCTCTGGTTTTCCTCCCTCCAAAAAAACTATCAATGATGCTAAATTCCAATTCGATCTGTGGATTAGCCTGATTTAGATCAGCCCCTACAGGGCTAAAAATAATGGCCAGTCAGTCACCGGTCAAGATCTGTATTTGGTTGAAAATGTAGTAACATCGACCAGTCAAAATGACCGGCAAGGCAAAGATTTGACCGGACAAGTTCCAAATCTTGCCGGACATTGTCCGATGACCGGCCGTTATTTTTAGCCCTGCCCTATGGTTGTTTCAGGTCCCATTAATTTGTTTTCCTCTGAGGCAAACTTGGAACTGTGATAAGAGTACAATATTTTAGACCTGCACTACTTTCCCCTCTTTTCATATACTTAAAGTTACTGACTATTTCAGTTCATTCTCAAGCTATGGCTCGTGGTCATCAAAAAGTCCAGGCCCAACAGAAAAACTTGGAGAAAAAGGAAAAACAGAAAAAGGGTCAAGGTCATGATCAGAAAAAGTCAGCACAGAAAGCACTGATATATACCTGCACAGTATGCAAGGTAACAATGATAAAAGCCTGATGCAGATTGCATATCTTTAATGTTGTTTGTCCACTTAAAGGGGTAGCTGGTGTCATGGTGAGAGACCTTTATATTAGCCGTCCAGGCCAGACAGTTATTTTCAGAGATTTTGACATGAAACTGATGAATCTCACACACATGGGATGGTAAAAATCAAAGCAATTATCCAATAATGATTTTTCAAACAAACTGTAAAGATGCGAGTTGGGGGGAAATTTGAAAACTAAGGAAGCCCTAAAAGGTACCAAAATCTCATTCTGTGGGCGTGGCTCATTTTTACCCTTAAGAGGTACCAATCTCAAAACACAAAATTTACTGACATCTGATCCAAGTGCAATAACTGACAGACTGTGAAAATATCAAGATGCGAAGTCAGGCCAAGAGATCATTAACCATTTTATTATTTTATTTTCTCACAAGTAGTAATAGCGATACTTCATGTTGATAAACATTACAATTGTTATGTTAATGTGCCAACTATGATTTCAAAAGGCCACTTTGTGTCAGGAACCAATGGATCTTTGGTTGGCACATTAAAAACAATGGATGACGTGGCAGTAAGTATCGCTATACCTCAAAAGGTAACATGATATAAACCAAAACTGTGGACATTTCTAATAATTGAACACCCTAAAAGGTACGACGAGCATCCCCGTATCCATGCTAAAGTAAAGTTTGATTGATTTGATCCCATCAGTGCCATATAGCTCCCCCCTGGTACAGATATAGTCTCCAAGGGAAATATTGAAAATAGTTTCAATCAAGCTTTGAAGGAGGGGAGGTTTAAATGTTTGTAGCCAATAATTATCAGCTACAAATCCAGCGATAGTACAAATATGCCAAACCAGTAACCGTCCACACAGTACCATGACATACATGTAGCCCCTTATCGATAGGCTGTGTGCAACAATGGTGTAAGTGACTCCTGACCACATTCTAAATTCTCCCTTAGAAAATAAAGACTTTGAATGAGAATTTAGAATGTGATCAGGAATCACTTATGCCCTTGTTGACACAGCCCTTCAATTGACCCTTCTCATATGGCAGTCATGTTGGCTAGAAACAATATGTTTTGCAAGGTCATCCTCAAACTGAGCAGTTTTATATTACATTTAGACTGCAAAAGCAAAGTGTTTTATCCTCCTGGACTAAACATGGCTACCAGGTGAGAAGAGACAATTGAGCTCAATGAGAGATTGATCGAATCATGCACTTTATTTCCCAACAGTCACAGATGCCAGACCCTAAGACATATAAGCAACACTTTGAGAGCAAACACTCCAAATCACCTCTACCACCAGAGCTTAAAGATACTTAGTTTTCATGATGCATATATATTAACTTGGTAAGTGTATTTTATCAAACTCTAGCTACCAACTCCCTGAAACAACTACTGTAGTATTATGCTAAGGTCTCAACCAAGGTTCCCCACTCTCACTATATTTTGAATTAATTATATGTAAAACACAAGGAGCTGTTTTTGAAGTGATTTATGTGAATCCAATGTTTTTTGACCCCATCTCACTGTATTTAGAAAATCACTTTCAAAACAAACTCAGTGTGTTTTGCATGGCTCCTTAAACTCCCCCTTTCATGATAAAATTAGTGATCCAAAAGTTGAAATGTGAGCTGTATTTGGAAACATTTTAAAAATACTTGTCATGGCCATGATTTCTGTTGTGTGGGGGTACTAAGCTAAATTGTGAGCCACAAGCCTTTTTCTGTGATCCTTCAATTTCTCCGCCAAAAATACCAAATATAGGCATTTATACATGTACGTCCTTTTATGGTCTTCATCGACTGCATTGCACTCTCTGTCAGTCTTCTACAAGCACAGTAGGGCAAGGTTTATAAGCAATGTTGTTAAAATATTTTTATACTACAATACAATCTTTATCTCTCTACTTTAGCAATGTCAACATGAATGTTTAAAGCTACAAAATTATATTTCTAGCATTAAAGCTTGTTTCTCATGCGGATAATTTTTAAGTGAGTCCGCGAAAAGAGGTGGTTGTTTTCTCAGGCTATAGTTGAAAGTGAATCAGGGACATGGCAAAAAGTCTGTTGATCTATTGCAGGCTTTTGCATAAAATTAAAGGAGGCAAGCTTGGATTTGACAATATCCAAGAGCTCCAATTTGACCGTCCTAAGCTTTCTTCAAAGTCTAATTTTTTTTCATCCACAAAGGGGAGCACACATCCAGGGCCCAGTTGTTCTAAGCAAGGATATTAATAGCCTCCTATAGGAGCCGTTGTGTAGTGCTTCCATTTCACTCCATTCCCCCACTAGGAGTGAAACGGAAGCACTACACAGCGGCTGCTATAGGAGGCTAGGGTATTAAGTGCTACCCCAGGGTTAAATCACTAACCTTAAGTTAAACTGTACAGATTATAATTACAGATTTAGCGCTATCCTAGGGATAAAGTTACCCTCACTTTGAATAACCGGGTCCAAGAGTGCTGATAAAGTGACTGGTCGAGACAGTGAACAAAAACATGACACAGACTCGGTTGATCTGAAGTGTTTTCCCACCATTTTGATTTCTCTTTGGAAGAGCTTGGGGCCCTTTAATTCAATATTCGAAAATTTATTTTAGGCCTACATGTATATGTACATGTATGGCCACATTTAATTTTGTAATGAAATCAGCATGCAGGTCACAATTGAGTTTTGATCGTTTCATTTGAGACTCAGTTTTAGCATTTACTTATTAGTAGACAGCAAACGAAAAGGATTAATTATTTACCACATTTCCTTCTTCCAAAACAACTTTTTGTTTAAAAAAAGTGATTCACAAAAGAGGCTTGCATAAAATGGCTTGTGAGTTGCAGGCTCACACTTTAGTCAACCTCCTGTCGTGTTGACCTGGTGAATTAGTAATAAGTTTGAGAATCTAAACCTACATCCAAAAGGTGTCTCCTTATGGTAGAGTCAACAACACTGTATTAAATTATTCTCCTTTGTTTATAGGACACGCACTGCATGGAACCACAAGACAGTTAGACTAATATCAAGCATTTGCACATGTTACTTCAATCAGTCACTTTATATTTTGTTGTAATGGCCAGTGTATATAGTTACACTCATCTGTAGTGACAAGGATTTGCCTTCTATGATTCTTAGAGCCAATTAATGTAAGGGGTATAGAATGGTCCCTCAAAAAATCGTGAGTCTTGGCAAAATTCAAGCAAGTCTCGAAATCTTGGCATTTCAAAAAAGAAACAAGGGTCTCAGCATCTCGGCGAGTCTCAGATTTGACCATTCTATACCCCTAATGTAAATGTACTTCATTTTTCCAGTTTAAGTATTCAATTATGTAGTTCAGGAACAGAAATGAGTCCTGGTTGACTTGTTTAATGTTTAATAGAGTTTATTATCCAGACTGAATGGAAACGTTAGCATTCATAGACCCTTTGAAAAATAGCAATAGTTTTTGCCAATACTCCAGAATTACCCCTGAATGCAATGAGTACAGACGCATGTACACAGGGTTAGCCTCATTATGAAGTTAAACATTCTTAAATACCAGCGAGAAGGTGCAAAGCATGAAACTACGACAATACACAGTGTTGTGAATAGCCCACCTTCTCGCTGGTATTTATGAATATTTAACTTCAGAATGAGGCTAACCCTGTGTACATGCATCTGTACTCATTGCATTTAGCGGTAATTTTCGAATACGAAACTGGAGTATTGAGACTCAATATTATCTACACTACACAGTAAACACTTTTCCAATTCTTACTTTATACAGTAAGTTCAAGTGAATTATTCAAAGAAAATCACAATATTTCCCCAGACTGACTCGATCTCCTTGTGCTCACATGGTGTCCACTATTGGAATGCTAATATTATTATCATTCAATACAATTTAAATCTTTTTTTAAAGGGTCAGTTGTTTGAGTTAAAAGTTTCTGACATTTAGTTACTGATGTACTGTACTTTTAAAAAAACGATTGCATATTTATTTTCATGTTTTCCTGGCATCAAAGAACAGGAATCATTATTTTGTTTAAAAGTCAATGTTTGCTTTGAGCTTGTCACGATTATTAATGTATATAAAGGGTAGGTGGACAGCCAGCTCAAGACACTCTTATGTAGTATCATTGTGTACCATTTAAATATGTGAGGATTCACAGTTTGCGTGCTTGCAGCATTGTCATACCATATACTATAAAAGAATATTTTATGAACATGCTAATGATATTAAGTTGATATAAATGTGGCAAAAAACCAAGTGCAATCAGGGAATTCTCTTCTCGTCAAATGGTTAGAGTTGGTGTTAGTGGTGGTTAAGCCATTTCATTGATTCTTTACCAGCCTGTGTTTGATTCCCAGTTTATGCAGTATTTTTTTTATGATGTACTGAGGATAACGTAAATTTTTCATTTTGGATGTTCATGAAATATTTAAGTCTCAAATTATTCATAGCAAAACATAGGAAAACAGAGAGAATTTCATGATGTAGTTGGTTACATGGTAACACAATCCTTTAATGGCTTGATTCTTCACTGTAGGTACAGTCTGTAGAAGTGCATAATGATAAACTATTATTGTTGAATCTTTTCCAATTTAGAGACATCTTTTTCTTTTTGTTAGATTACATTCATAAGACCATAAAAATCTTACAGTTGTATATAAAAAAACATGCCATAGATGTTATTGTCTGAATAAAGCAATAAACTTAAAGAGAGAATTTAACAGGTCAAAAGTTTGGATGATGTAACACTGCTGACATTTCACTGAGGATATGGGAACTCCTCTCCCCTATCACTTTTTGTACAACCAATTTCAGTGTTACATGAATAGGCAGTGTTTGAAGTGGTGGGTGTAAAGTACAGGTCAGGTCACAGGTCAGGCTGCTACTTGTTTACCTGTGAACCCTAGCTCTAGGTGAGTGAGAACCCGTTGTTTACCTGTGAACTCGTCCGATGGTTAGGTTTGTGGTTAGGGTTAGGATTTGTCTTAGAATTAACAACCTGACTTGTGACCTGTACTTTACACCTGCCGGTGTTTGAAGTGTTTTGGATAATCATTCTGTGTAAATTTCTGCCACTTCTGATTGGGGACATGTTGGTGATGTTCAGAGTACGTACTTGGACTATGAAAGAACAACCTTAATAAATGCTCCACTTCCTGAAAAACCAGATAAACCAGAGAACCTGGTTACAAAGCATCTTAAATGATCATCATCATCATCATCAAACTTTATTTCGACACGGAATCCCGTTCATTACATGATGCTCTTCCAGAGAGCCGTGTATATCATTTACTAATAGGACACTTATATATAACCTAATCTATCAAAATAAATACTATTAAAATATATATACTAACTACCTAAAATTAAAGGAAAACTAAACTTATATATAAATACATTTGATTGTATTAAAAATTATTTAAAAATTGAACAATGGTAGTATTGTAGGCACTAGGCGGCACATTATTCCATAGCATTGAACCCCTGTATGAGAAACTCTTTTTGAGGGCTTCACTCTTTGGCCTTGGTAGGAAGCAGCTGTTATTAGATCGTCTTAAATTATGTTGGTGAATTGTGTTTGTGGGAGTGAATAAATCCGTCCGGTATTTAGGTACCTTTTTATGCATGGTTTTATACATAACTCTCGCTAACTGGCGATTTCGTCGCTGTTCCAAATTTTGCCAACCGAGAGAAGCCAAGATGTCACTCGAGCGGGTTTCATAGCTTGAACCAGTGATAATTCTAGCTGCTCTGTTTTGAAGTTTTTGCAGTTGATCCGAAAGACCCTTGCCTAGACTACCCCAAACTGCACTACAAGTTTGGGGTAGTGATATTGCCCTATGTGAAGTGATATTGCCCTATCTTATGCATGTAACACAATTTTGTACATGTATATTTGCATAATCTGATAGCAACAAAACATTGACCCTGGCTGGTACAATTGGTAAGAATCGTTCGCTGCATAAATCACAGGGAGCCCAAGTTAATTATTTTTACAAGGAATGTATGGAAATTATTAGAAAATTCTGAAACTTTACTAAAATGGTCAATAAAGACATGAAATATTACCTGCATGTTGTTCCTCTTCATCACTGATGTGTTTATTTTTGGTTTAACGAAATTCTGTATTTTTTACCCTCATTATCAAAGAGAGGGGTCGGAGGGTTAAAAAAAAATCCAGAATTACCTCTAACCAGATATAAAAACATCAGCGACGAATAGGACAATTTCTCAACACAGGTAAAATTTCATGACTTCATTAAACCATTTTAGTACAGCTTGGGCTGCCTGTGCATATTTCAATTCAAAATGCTTGAGCCCGTGATCCAAAAGACGTACTTACAGAGCATGCGCTTTGCGGACTGCCCGCTATCTTGACAATAGTGCTGTGTCATTTCATGAAAGAGCAGACTTCGTTGCCGGTTTTTAGAGAATATTTCCATTTACTTATTATCCAATATGGATAGGATCTTACGGCTAGGTTCAGGAGGTATTCCTGGCGTAGGACAGGTGGGTGTGAAGGTTCAACATGTGTTTGAATATGTTCTTGCCAGACACACTACGTGCTGGAATTAACTATTCAGCCTGTCACTAAATTTTGGCGTGCGCGTGCGGTTACCTAGCTTATACTCAAAAGTTATTTTCTTTACAACGTCCGTAGATAAGTTTCCATAAGTTGTTTGCCTTAACTAGTAGTGTGATCTGTGCTCTAATTTATCCAATATTTGACTTTAGAAAAACACTAAATCAGTGATAAAAAGGCAAGACAAAAACATTGGGCCATTCCATTTTATATCCACACCCCCCCTGTAAACGAGGTCGATCAAATTTGACCCCCTCAGAAAAAAAATATTTCTACCCCCTCAGAAAAAAATGAATTTTCAGGTATATAGTGATGTAAAATCACGATAATTTCGTTCAGTCGCGAACCCCCTCAGAAAATATCCTCAGATAAAAGATTTCGAACCCCTCACAAATTGTACTTTATCGTTGGATCCCTTCAGAAAAACCATATCGTCCAACCCCCCTCAGAAAATCTTGTCGACAGGGGGGGGTGTGGATATAAAATGGAATGGCTCATAGTCAGATGCATATTGTCTGACACTTTAATATTGACTTATTGCTTGCACTGTAGGCTCCCTCTAGTGACGCTCCTGTTGTAGACACTGCTGAACAAGTTTACATCTCATCTCTAGCCTTACTAAAGGTATGGTAACCGTTATTCAATATATATACAATAACCTTCTGTAACACAACCTATTATCGGACAGTCGTATAAGGCCATCCCTATTTTTTCCCCATTTCTCATTGTCCGACCGACCCATTTTTGTGGCTTTTTGTAAAAATAAAAATAAATTGGGGGGAGGGGTGGGGGTGAAGAAACCCTAGAGTAAAGAAAACTCGGGAATTGTCTACTGCCTTTATTTGTGATTCCATGTTTGTAGCATATATGGATGATGACATCGATGGTTTCGTCGTCCTTGTTGGTTCGTAACCTTGCCTGTGCAACCGCGCCTTATTAGTTCCAGTCTCCGGATTTTTTTAATTTTTTTTTTCTTACCGACCGACCCAATTTTTTAAAACCCCACCGATGAGAAACGGAAAAAAATTTGGGATGGCCTAACGAAGAAGGCAATTGCCAATGTTTTTCTTACTTCGTGATCTTAATAGTTGTGACCACGTTTGCATAACATCAATATTCTCCCTGAAAATCGACTTACCGTAATTTCCGGCCTATTACCCACACAGCGTATTACCCGCACCGGCTGATTTTAGAGTATTGAAGAAAAATATATTAACAGATTACCCGCACCTCTCAGTATAAATTTAGGTAACAATACCGGTACCTCGTAGTAGGTTTTAATTGTTGTGTCTTTGTAGACGTTAGAAGTTGTAAATCCCATTCATATACAGTGCGATTTCACAGCAATTTAGAAACTAATCGACTCACCTTCGACTCAAAGCATTTCCGGCATCAGGTCCCATGGACCACCAGAGCAAAAAGTTAAGGTCGAGCACTGAGACAAAATGTAAATATTTAGGCATGGTTAAATATCCAACGACTATTACAACCGATTTCAGTGTTACGTGCACAGAGCATTCATTCGCCGCAGTCATTTGACACAATCATTTGACATGCTTTGCAACCAGGCTCACTTGTTCATCATGGTTTTGAGATACTTAATAATTTAGGTGCTATTTCAGATTGGAATACTCAACAGACTTCGACATACATTGCCATCAAGAAGTGTACATGGAATGATATGTCGATCGATTGTCTAAAAACTTGAAACACCGCCTATGCACGTAACACTACTGAAATGGGTTGTAATTGGGTACCCTGTGGCATGCTCATGTGGCTCTGGGTTATTTTTCATCTGGGACTGTGTTATTGCTTGTGGTTCTGAGTTTTGGTAGTCAGTTGCAAGTTGCTCTGATTCTTCATCATTTGGTCCATGTTCCATTTCTTAATTAGCTGGTTTATTTAACTGTTATAAGAAGTAAACAGTGTCCAAGAGCAAATCTCGAGGGGAAACTGTGAATTATGAGGAACAGATACATGTGTTTTTCAAGGGCAAGTATCAGTTAATAATTCAGTGCCACAGATTATGTTATTGTCTTTATAACCCTTCAAATATTTAAAGGGACACCCGAATGAAAAACACATTTGGGCTCAAAAGCATCTTTCAGATGACAGTACTGTGTTCAGAAAATGTATAAAATTTGATAAAACTTTTTCAGAGTTGAGCACGAGTCCCTCAAAGTTGGCCCGCGAAGACCTGGGCACCGCCATCTTGTTCACATTAATTCCTGTGACGTTTTTTACGTCACTTCGTCCCACCCGAGTCTTGTGTTTAAGGCTGATAAGTTCCATACACAAATACACAGTGAATCTTTACATCATAGCACAACACCAGTGTAGCACTAGTAGCTCGGTAGTCGCCTTTTGTTGTTCGTCTGATATTCTCGCCTTCCACATGCTTTACTTCATCCTCCCAGTCTTCTGAACTTCTCTCACAATATCGTCTTCATCATAATTTTGTTCTAGTACGAAGTTGCTCTGCCATATCGATGAAAATCTACTCTAATTCCGAGCATATGAAAATTCTACAAAGAAAACAAGTTGCTACAAGTTAGCCGCAAGACACGGGTGGGACGAAGTGACGTAAAAAAACGTCACAGGAATTAATGTGAACAAGATGACGGTGCCCAGGTCTTCGCAGGGCCAACTTTGAGGGGCTCGTTCTCAACTCTGAAAAAGTTTTATCAAATTTAATACATTTTCTGAACAAAGTACATCTGAAAGATGCTTTTGAGCCCAAATGTGTTTTTCACTCGGATATCCCTTTAACAATTTTCACCGAAGTGGAAGTGAATAGTGGTGGATATTTACCGAGCCACTCAGCCAATCAGAGCACACGGAAAATGATATTCACTGGTGTGGTATAATTTATACTAATTTCTTTTATGGGAGCTCCTGCACAGTATGCTCACACTATGATATCTGTCGTATGCGGAGAGTAAGGGACTAGTGCAAGAATGCCATGCTCAATTTTTGATGCCCCCTCTCTCCAATTCCCCCTCTAGCTTACTATGGCCCCACCCATGCACCCCTAATTGAAGGGCTCTGTTCAAGAACAACGTAAGTGACTTTGATCAACATAAAATTTCTCCCAAGCATATTTACTTATTTCCTTATACTTGAGTAGGGAGAAGTTCACATTTGATCAAAGTCACAAGTAGTTTACGTCATTATTGCACGGAACCCTTCAATTAGCTGCATGAAAATTGGTGACTCTGCCCCATTTTGCACCGGCTACCCTCCCCCTCTAATTAATGACCGGGCTCTAAATATCGGGTTATGTGATGCTTTCCTACCTATCAGTAATTAAAGTAATTTATCTAGGAGTCAACTTAACCAGTACTGTTCCCCTCTCCTCTGTCTAAAACCCCCTTCGTTTGGTTATGGTTTTGTGAGGGTGTTTGATTTGGATTGGCCTTCTTATCTGCAGTATTAAAGACCAACTACTAAGGGATAGATTATTATTGAAATACTAACTTTAATTTTATTTCACATACATGTACTGTAACTTGATGCCTGGTACTTCAACAGATGTTAAAACATGGTAAGTTGAGTTGCAGTTAATGAATCATAAAAGTGTAATTACTACACATGGGAAGTTATTATATGGCTACCGTAGTTAACTTTGTAAGCTATCATTGGTTAGTTCGTGGTCCATAACTTTCAGTACGGACCACAAAATTGAAGTAAAGCTGGTTTGGAATACTTTTGAGCAATATAATGAACATTTTATTAAAGTGCACCTAATGTTTATTTAGACATCAATTCCTTATAATCTCTAGAGTCTCTTGAATACTTCTTTGCGAGTCCCTGCATTTTACTTTTTAGATTTCTTATTGTATATACATTTTATCAATTTTTACTTATCATTGTTATTAATTAGTTGTAACTATTCTATCTAAACTTTATTTTACTTTATTAGTTACCCAGGGCCCCATTGAAAAACTCCTGGGAGATATGGGCACCCTGTCTAAACATAGTTATTATTATTATTACGTCACGACTTAATGTAGTACCAGGCTCCTAATGAGCGGTCGTCAGATCGTGCGACTAACTGGATGCTAGTTTTTCGGCAACTTTAACACATTTTTATTATACCAAGAATTGCTCCAAATTCTTAAAAACCTTGAAAAATATTTTTTTAGAGATTATAAAGATTACAAGGAATTGATATCTAAATAAACATTAGGTGCACTTTAAGCTTGCTTGTTCTGACAGTCTATACTGTACATGTAAGGCTATGTGCATGCTGTTGGCACCCAATCCCGTTACAAGCGGGCGTATGGCACGCTGTAACGTGCCTGACTGTGCCTTGCCCGCTCTAACGTACGATCAAACTGATAACGGCCCCGCTGAGCGGGCATTGGAGCGTGCCATGAGTATGGTTTAAATTAGCTGACCGTGCCACAGCGTCTCACCAGGGATGGTCTAATTTAGCTGAGCGTGCCACAGCGTCTCCTCAGGCACGGTCTAATAAATTACAGTACAGCCGTAAAATAATGCACGCGCAAGAAGTGGCGCAAGTAACTTCTTGCGACGCAAGAACACGCAAGCTGCCGCAAGAAGGCCTAAACCAACTTTTTGCGCTTTAGACGCAAGAACTACTGAACCGCAAGAAGTTCAGGCTGAAGCGCAAGAACTAAATATTTTGAGCTTATCCGCAAGAAGATGAAACGCAAGAAGTTGAAGTCTTAACTCAAGAACTGGTCGCTTCTTTGAATTCGGGAAGGACGCGGCTGTTTTCATACGCTAAGATTTATGTTTCCAACTTCGACTTTTATTTCCCTCTTTCATCAAAAGGTTTTCTAGAGTAAGATAATCGAAAAGCGAATATATATATATCTGTTTTAGCAGGCAAGTAGAATAATTGTTTGAGTTACCGCGAGTTCCAGGATGTTAGTTACTGATAGTATTAAAGACTGCAAATCACGATGAGCGGCAAAAATCTGTCCCGGCGGGAATGTCTCACGCTATCGCGTAGGCAATGAAACGGTGCTATTAAACTAAGCTTTTGAAGCTATCAGTCTTCAAATCCATAATGAATGTCCCTTGATGGTACTGACTATCTAATGGCCACCAAAACGTTATAATTACTGGCTCACCATTGACCAAATTAATAATTATCGAGGGTCACCAAAAGAAAGGTTGCGTGGGATTGCGTTACTAAACACGGTCCTATCGTTAGTTAGTTTTTATTTCATCTGATAAACTTTAGCTTTTGTAGATTAAAACTTTAATAGATCCGTCAATCATTCAGTATTTTTTAAAGTCATCTATTGCATATGTTTTCAATTCAAGAAGCCAGCTTTTCGGTGATACAACGGATTCTCCGAGTTCACGTGTGCTTTCAGCCGTGGAGACAGATTGTCTGGTTTTTGACACAATATCGAGTGCCGCGAACTTTGTGTTAAGTGTGATTTTATTGCGTTGTAGTTTAAAATGCACCACAAGCTTCTCAGCTTTACTGTGAAATGATAAATTCTACCAAATAAATATTATGGAGGTTTTTTAAATTTAATGTGGCTCCGTTTTCAAAGTCCGAGTCTTGAATGTGTGACATTTTCTGCGAACTGATTTGAATAATCAATGTGCTCCGCAGTGTTTGTTTTGATTTGGGATCGCACCAAATATTGTCGTCCTTCCAAACCAAATGTTTTGAAAGTTTTATTTTACTTACGGATCTGAATAGTTTCCACCTGATGTAAAAACTGGTTTGAGTCTATTCTGTCAAATCGATACACTGGTGAATAAGTTTTTTGGAAATTTTAATTTGTTGTCTGATTAATAATTTGCATGAGATCGTACCGAATCTTCTGGAGTTTTGATTTCAGCTTCTTTGTGACGAGCTAATAAAACGAGTTAATAAAGTCTGCGGGTATCCAGCTAATCTCTACTTCAGTTTAAGATATTAAAGTAAACTTCCATGGTTCTCAAAGGTTCCATTTCTTATTAGCGATCTCACATAAAATACAGACAATATGTTCTCATATGCCACGTCTTGCGTGTTCTTCAGCGTTCTTGCGGGTCTTCTAAAGTTTACCTTCTTGCGGGTTGATCGTCTTGCGGAAAGAACTTCTTGCGGGTCTTAAGTTCTTGCATTAGTTCAGTAATTTCAAGCGCAAGCTGCACGTAAGAACCTGTTGGCTTGCGGACGCAAAAAGAAGTTCTTGCGCGAGCTCCGTAACAATGTTATAGCGCAATTTGTGAATACGAAATACACAGCTACATTCGGCAATAATTCCCCTTTATTTATACTACCACATGTCAGCACGCTCTCACCCACTTGAGTGTGAACACCGTGCCTGCTATACAGTTGCAGCGAGCCTGCACAGAGCGCTAGAGCGTGCGCAAAGGCGGGCCGGCGAGGCACGCTCCGGCCCGGTTGAGTGGCACGCTCAGTGGGACGCTCTGAGCGTGCCACTTCAGCGTGCATAGGAAGTGCGTTTCAGCGGGCGTAATTTCATCTGAGGCACGGTCTAGCATGCCTATTAGGCGGTTGTTTGGCTCGCTCCAGCGTGCCAATAGCGTAGTGTGAAAGAACAAGAATGCAATGGCGGACATGCATGTTCTGGTACGTTAAAAACGTGAATTGCGAGAGTTTAAGAGCGTTAATCCATCGAAAAACAAGAATAATGGGAACCGTGTACTATGTCGAAGACTCAAAACGGTAAGTTTTAGTATAATTATGTGTCAGATTGAAATAATATCGTAAATTAGATTTCTCTACGAAAAGAGAGGACAAATGGTCAGAAAAACGAAAATAATTATCATGGCGTTCATGGATGCAAACAAGCAGCATATTCATACAGAATGGAGAGAGTAACGTATGTCGTTTCATACGAGTTAGTAGATTTTGAGGTGCAGCTTAAAGCAGAATTGTTATTCGTAGTATTGCAATGTCATTTGTAACGATGTAACGCCTAATTGGAGTAAGTATGCTCTAAAATCTAAATTTCCTATCATTTAGCGCACATTACTTTATAATCGAACAATCCTGACATATGCACACAGATGTACTGATCATATTAAAACAATTTTCCCCATAAAGCAACTGCAATTACGGCCAAAATATAATTTTGAACTCTTCGTCCTGCATATCTCACGCTTGGGTGCCAACAGCATGCACATAGCCGTAAGATATGGATCCTTGTTCCCATAAAGCTAGCCTGCAAATACAGCCGTCTCGCATCGGGAACCACAATCAAAACGTGGCCCCCGAGAGAGACGTCTGCGTCTTGAGACGGAAAATTCCATACTGATGACGTTTCGCGGACAGGATTGGGTCGCGTCATATGATTGGCTAGTATGCCTAATTATCATATACTAGCCAATCAAATGATGTGACCAGATCCTGGCCGCGAAACATCATCAGTATGGAATTTTCCATCTCAAGATGCAGACGTCTCTCTCTCGGGGGCCATATTTTGATTGTGTTCCCGATACGAGACAGCTGTATTCGCAGGCTACCATAAAGCAGGAGAAAAACCTATTATTATAATAGTATTAAAGAGGTATTTATATGTTATGTATGGGTGTTGAAGTGTCATTGATGATTAATGTCAGGTCGTGCTGGAGTACCAATGGAGGTGATGGGACTAATGTTGGGAGAGTTTGTTGATGACTATACTGTCAGGGTGATCGATGTGTTTGCTATGCCACAGAGTGGAACAGTAAGTTGTGGACTGAACAATATTTCTGTAGAGTACAGAGCTTGACAAATATGCCTGGTGAAAATATTCTCTTTTCCTAGTAGTATTATGTACTTATATTAGTATAGCTGTCAGTGCCTGTACAAGCTCCTTGGAGTTTTTCTCACTGAACACCTTCCATATATACATACGACATAGATAATATAACATATTCCACATATATCTACAATAATCGAGACAGACAAAAGATACAAACAAACAAATGATCAAAAGAAACGTACTGTATTAATATATATTTCATTTTATTTTGTGTGTGAACATATAAATTATTATATGGTAAATAAAGATTGACTTGATTCAACTGAACCAGCAGCAGTCAGTGTTTACACTGAGTGCTCAATTCTGAAGCACCGCTAGTTAACTTGATAATAATAGTATAATAATAATAGTAATAATAATAGTCTGAGTTACTTATGCTGAGCATAGATACATGTAGTGTTAGTACTGGCTACTATTTCACTATCTACTGAAAAAAATGTCTGGAGACCACTGGTTTGCCTAACCAAAACGAATGTGCAAACTGTTTTTTTCTCCACCAAGGGAGTCAGTGTAGAGGCTGTTGATCCAGTGTTTCAAGCTAAGATGTTGGATATGCTAAAACAAACTGGAAGGTAACACCCATCGCATTACAACAGTTTAAGATATAGGCCAGCTCTAGATATAATTGGCAACTAGGAAATAAAATCTGGTCACCTGCCAGTGAATGTCAGTAGTGGAGTTGGCAACTAATCAGAGAGTATGTTGTAGTTCACCAAATGAATGAAACTAAAATATCCTGTTTGGTGGCTATGAACTTGGCTATTTAGTTTGAAAATGGTGTCAAAGCTTTTAGGCAGTAGATTAGTTTAAAATTTGTATGTCTAGAATGAACTGCCCTAATTGAATAATAAACAAATGTCATGAAATTTTGAGTTGAGCTCCTTAAAATGGCATCAGAGTGAACACTATTTACTCTTATTTAGGATTCTGATTCAAATACAATGTGACAAAGATTAGTACCATTGATATTGCTATCAATACCTACAGTCTCCATATCCCCCAAAAAGGGATATTTATAAATATCCCTTTTTGGGGGATATGGGGACTGTCTCCAGAAATGGGGACATAAAAGATTCAATGAAACAAACAAATATCTGGTGGTGACGACCCTCTGTGTCGGCAAATGAGGTTGACTTGGTGTGATATTCTAGGGCTGACTAGCAAATGAGACCTCAACTTCCTGACTATAACCACAGTACAAATCGCACAGCTAATTAGTTGATAGTATACATGTATGTGACCAAGTGCCAAAACAACTGGTAAACTGATTTTGTATGTGTGTTTTTAATGTTTGCTTGTTTTTTTTGTCAGGCCAGAGATGGTAGTAGGTTGGTATCATTCTCACCCTGGGTTTGGTTGCTGGTTATCTGGTGTTGATATTAACACTCAACAGGTTAGTGTTTTTACCTCTGTTTAGCCTGTAGACTAGCATATTGTCACAGGGTTAGAAGAAACAAATAATTAAAAGTTGTTGTTCAGCCAAGCTTCAACATTATTCCCTAGCCCATGAGTCTTTCAAGCTTGCCCAAATTTTAATTAATTAACTAAAGAAAAATAGGAAGCCTACATGTATTTTGGTTCATTGCCCATTGGTCAAGTTGTCAAACCAATCTACTAACCTGACAGGGAAATCCACTAGACCCGGGCTATCGGACAGCACTTTCATTGTGCCCTGTTGTCAGCACTTAAAGGGTCTCTCTCGATCAGTGTACATTGTACGCATCTGTTATTGTTATTATCTGGAAACTTTCAAATATCTGTCCTCCAAAACATTTTCCGTTTGTTGGAGACTTTAAAAGTCACCAGCATATATTGAGCAGTAATAAATAAAGTCTCATTCCTTCTGTTCATTTCACAAGATTTTCGTGAGATCTGAATTTCTGCGCCCTACAGCTTGGCTGCCACTGGGATTTTGGCGTGCAATGCACACTGGGTGAGAGGGTCCGACCTTTAATGCATTGTTTGTGGTACTTGTATTTCAGAGTTTTGAGGCGTTATCAGAAAGAGCAGTTGCTGTTGTTGTAGATCCTATTCAGAGTGTTAAAGGAAAGGTAAGTTATGTGTAACTTGCTGTGATTGGTCAAGGAGTTGCTGTGGTTACTTAACTAATCAATTGCATTTACCATTGCCACCACTGTAGTACATGTAAGTAATTGAACAGTCTTCAGGTAAATATAAGAACTGCTGAAAATACCAGGACAGTCTGGATTGGCATTCCATTGTTCCCTTCCTGCAGTAAACCTGTCTGTCTTGAAATGGTTTGCAAGTTATCTTGCAAACAGACAACAATATGTAGCTATAGGGCACACAGAGTCACCAAAACAAGTGATGATTTGTGGAATTCCACAAGGTAGTACATTAGGACCCTTACTATTTTTAATTTACATCAATGATCTACCCAACTGCTCAGAGATCTTGACTTTTAGAATATTTGCAGATGACACAAATCTCTTTGCCTCAGCTCGTGACCTTAAAAACATTAGTTAATTCTGAATTGGAAAAAATCAAGGAATGGTGCGATGTAAAAAAACTTTCTATTAATTTTACAAAAACAAATTACATGGTAATAAAACCTTCCAGAAAAAGAGATGGAAATATAGAAATCAAGTTAAAGAACACAGATGGATCGTGCCACGTATTAGAGAAAAAAGATCCTATAAAATATCTCGGTGTTATGATAGACTATTCGCTATCTTGGAAATATCACATTTCCTGTTATTTGCTCTTGTATTTCACGGAATATTGGCATCGTTTCAAAACTAAGGCACTATCTCTCTATTCATCAACTTAAACAAATTTACTATAACCTTAATCTACCCCTATCTATCATATGCTGTAATAGCTTGGGGAAGTGCTTACAAAATGCATTTACAAAAATTACAATCTAAGCAAAATAAGGTCCTAAGATTAATGTTTTTTACAGTAACGTCTGGACCCAATACTGAAAGCGCTCTCCCTCTCCTAAACCTATTAGACATTCTAACTGTAAATAATGTTTACCACCTCCACGCCCTCAAATTTATGCATTTGTGGCATAAAGGGATTTTGCCAAGCCTATTTGATGATCTTTTTCAATATGCCAGTGACCGGCATACATACAACACAAGGTATGCATCCAAACAAAATTTATGTAAACCACGTGTTCCTACAAATACTGGAAAACAAATGTTTTCCTACCAGGCAATTGATCTTTGGCACGAGATCCCTCACCATCTGAAAGACCTCAGTACATTTTCCTTTACCAAAGAAATAAAACATTACTTACTGTCAGAACAACGCCCAAAGAAACTTAAATAGATACGTTCTTCATTTTTAAAAGTCATTAGTTACCTTTCCACTAAACATTATTTATTAGTCCCAGTTCCTCTTCCTTGCTGCTTCTTTTATAAAAAAATAAAAAAACTCAAACTTTAGATAGCTACTAGGGGCTAACTCGAAAACCTCATGGTTCCCTTAGCCTCTAGGCTCAAACAAACATTCTATTTTTCTTTGTCTTCTCCTTTAATAACTTATAATGTATATTATATCATTCTTGTAATTTATAGTGTGAGCCAATAAAAGATTGTTGTTGTTGTTGTCTACTGATAAAGATAATCTTTATTTAGCACTAATGCCACAAGGATAGAATGGCTATCAGTGCTCGACCTTAACCTTTTTATTCACTGGTCCTGGGACTAGTAGAGCTGAAAATTTACTAGTCCAGAGATAATTCCTGGTAGTCCCGACTCCGGCATGCCAATATTTGCTGATCTCTAAGCCTTTCATGATACATGCATGAGTGAACAAGTTAAAACAAAGATGGCGGCGATAGTTGCCTTCACGGGAGCTCCTGGGGCTGACTAGTGCCCAGTCCTCGCGTCAGCCTTGTTCAGTCTTCTCGGCCTTTTCGCAATTGTTTTCGGAACGTTTGCGAAGAAATGCGTTCAAACAACAATCACAGGACAACATATTTTTGTTTTTATCTTTTATTAAACATTACAAATTATAGAATAGTTACTAGTCCTGTGACTAGTAGGCTCGGTTTCAGCCGTTGGAGTGTCGTTTCTCCAAAGCCTCCCCCCACTAATGGCTGGGCGCGCGGTCAACCACTGTGTTTGTGAAAAATTCAATATTATTCAATTTGCGTGTTTTGACAAGAAAAGCCATTACCCTTTCACGACTGTAGCGTAGGCTCTAAACTTTCAAAACACACTGGAACTCTAAACTAAAACTCCAAGTGTGAAATGAATTCTCAAGAACAAATGCCATTTAAAATTATTGAGAAACTAGGCTGCATTATTTGTTACTCTGTAATATTAGTGCCATTCAAGACACCTCGCTGACAGAAATTAAAAGCCGAAATACGGGGATAATAAAGTTCAGATATTATCTCGGAACTATTCTGAGCTAGAGTCGAGTATTCCCGCTCAGTACTTAGGCATTTGTAGAGTATGTTTTGGAGACCTTAAAAAATGCACAAACTTAGTACATAGGACTTAAAGAATTGTAAAACTTGTTTGATGCAGCAATTTTCAAGTAAATTGTGATCGCAGAGTTATTAAATTAAATGCGTAAACGTTGCCTGGGTCAGACGTGATTTCCTCTCTTATAACTCTTTTAATTTGGAGTCGTCCGTCTTTTCTTCTCCGATAAAGGCAGCACTACTGAATTTTCTTTGAAGTAAGAATGGCTACCTGGTCTTGCATAGGCAAAGAAATGACTGAACATTACGGGTTTCACGACCTTCGAGCTTGGTACAAGTGACGGTTTCCCAAGTGACTTTCCAAACCCGGTGCGTACTGACACAGTGTCTTCACCCAAAACTAACTCTCTTACTGCTTCCTTGTGTGAATCCTTGAATTATTCGAAAGCAAACTTTTCCAAAGCAAATTTAAACGCATTTTGGAACAGCAATCCAAAGCTTCTGGTCCGGCTTTGAAAAGTTTACAATATAAATTATGCAAATACATTCAGCGACAGGATTTTAGTGGCAAGTTTTTGATTGGCTAAAAACCGACAATGTCTCAGCTCGCGCACCCAGCCGTGAGTGGAGAGAGGATCGCGGGCTCACCGAAACTATTATTTTACTAGTCCAGAAGCATTTCTTACTAGTCCAGGACTAGTGGACTACCGCTAAGGTCGAGCACTGGTTATATACTGTACGATAAAGAATTCAGAAGAAAATGCAGGCCCTATTACAGGGTTTTCAATAGAAGCCGGCAGCCGGCGAATCTCGCCGGGTATTTTACATGAAATCGCCGCCTACTGTGATTGAAAATTTCCCCAAAAATTAGATATTTGCACCAATGGCGCTCGATGCTTGCCGCCTACTCTTCAAGTTTTGCCACTTACTTCAAATGTTATTGAAAATCCTGCTATTAAAAAATAGGTCCTTGAGGAAGAAAACAAGAATAGAAAAGTCACTTGGGCAATTAGTTGTGATCCGATCGATCCATGTTTCAATCCTGATTTTCTGAGGCGCTGTCATGAAGTTGCTGAATTTGAACCTTCATACTCTTGGACTCAAAATAGATGTTAAGACTTTATTTCAACTCGTTAAATCCACCAAACTAAGATTGATTATAACTCTAATGCCTACTATTAATTCATTTTTTTTTAAATGAGTAATCTCCTCAAAGCTTTAGAGCAAACTAGGATATAATACAACTAATTAAACAAAACATGAAACTTGAGAACTTGAAGGTGCTTCTGAACTACATGTAGAATTTTGCTACTATTTCATGCTGCAAAATCACTACACTGGTACATATACCTCAGTACAGTGTTTCCGAATTTTCCGAATTAAATATTTATGTCCTTGTATATGGATCTTGACTGGATTCTTGCTGGTTTGAAACTTGTGAGAGTACAAATCTTAGGCTGGCTGGCAGTCTCCCTACATATTACATGCATCAAAACTGCTCTCACAAATTTTAGGGTAGTATAATCACTTGCTGTCACAATCTGTAGGAGAATCAAGTGCAAAGAATGAAAAACGATTTATCTGGCAACAACAACTCATCCGGTTGTTTCTCATGGAGAATAATTCTCACTTGGCCCCAAATGTCCTGCAGTTGACATAATGATGGCAATGTAAAAAAGTCCTTGTAAGGGAGCTGATTGGTTGGCTGTGAGAGAGGTCGACACAGAAAATAAAATAAATAAAATAATAATAAACAGCAGATTTCTGACTAAGGTCCAGCCGTGCTGGCTCGAGTAAAAAATACAGGCCCAACCACCCATGAAGGCAAAGCTCTATATGTAATAGATAAAGAACGAGTGGCTGATCTTTATCCGATTTACAAACTCGAGCTGAAAGAGTTTATAAATCGGATAAAGATTGGACACATTCTTTATCTTATCAAACGTCTAGATGTGGAGAGTCATGTTTTCAGTTATTTTGGCGATACGACTTATTTTGGCTGAGAAAATCGAAGCCAAAGTTTATGTAAATCAGGACGAAATCTGTATCAGATTTAAAGATCACTTATCGGTCGGTGATTTCCTTTGTTGTTGCTTCATGAATTATTAATGAGATTGGTAAACATATACAATCATGCAAAATAATTAAGGAAAAAGATAACCCATGCAGGTCAAAAAAATTCAAAGCACGCACATACATGTACCAACCTGCTCATGCGTCACCCACTCACACTATGTTATTTGTGTTGTGGGTCACTGATGGCCAAATGGGCTAAGTACCCTGTGCATAAACGGTAGAGTTGTGGGTTTGAATGCCACCTTTGGTCTGTGGAGAGCTCCGTTATATACTACATAATGATTGTACCTACATGTTGTATTTTGTGTGACTGAGATGACCTTGTGATATGTGTTAATTTAGGTCGTGATTGATGCCTTTCGACTCATTAATCCTAACATGATGGTGTTGGGACAAGAACCAAGACAGACTACATCTAACCTGGGTCATCTACAGAAACCTTCAATACAGGTGTGTTGATCATAGTGAGAACTCTTTTTTTACTCTCATAGCCAAATACCAAGTAGTAAACTAGTTTAACTGTATTACAATACAGCTGAGATGGCTCGTGGTGCTAGTCATTTGTACATGTAGGTGCATGGGTATGGCGCAGTCCGTTAGTGCACGTCACATTGCACATGCAGTCCCAAGTTCCACAGGCTGCAGGCCGCCATACTGTACTGACTCTTCTGATCCGAGTAGCTTATATAGCTTTGAATAGAGCTGTTTTGCATTCAAGAATTACTGCTGTATTTGATGACTAGAGATGCAATAATTACTCAATGTTAGTCTTGTTCTGATGTTAATATTCACAAATACCAGCCAGAAGTGCAGAAGTTCAAACTACAACAATAAATAGAGTTGTAAATAACCCATCTTTTCGCTGGTATTTATGAATAATTATTTAACATCAGAATGAGTCTAAGGTTGAGTACATGTGTCTGTAGTCATCGCATCCAGCTGTAATTCTTGAATGCAAAACAGGACTATTTCCTTTATTGGGAGCTCTGTCAGAGAAGGTTGTGCACTGTCGGCCTCCTGGAAGAGCAATCGGTTAGACTGAAGGGGCTACCAGTATTAAATATAGAACTTTTTTTACTTTATGTAAATCATACTACTGCTGAGAGTTGTGACAGACAATAAATTAGAATAGAATAACATCTGACACCATACCACATGGCAATTAATAAGGAACAGTTCCACTAATATTTCGGCCCTTGTTTTGTTCTTGTATCTCTGTTCATCTTATAAGAATGAAACAAGCGTAGGACAGTTTATAATGTATTGTGCCTGTGTATTGTAGGCAATGATCCATGGTTTAAATCGACACTACTACTCCATATCCATAAACTACAGAAAGAACGAACTGGAACAAAAGGTAAGGAGAAGAGAAACCTTCTTTGTACTCTAGCTGATCAAGTGTAAATTATGTTCAAACTTATTTCCATATCACTAATACACTCGAGTATTACATGATAGGGCATCTCATTTATTAATACACAACAGTGGTTTTACATGTATCAAGAACCTAGCTGGTACATGTATCTAAACTTTTACAGATTCAATGTAGATGAGATACCTTCAAGTAACCTTATGCTAAACTACAATCACTTAATATATAGCTTATTCAAACCCCTTAGGTATTACATAACACTAACACTTATTGTTACATAGCCATAGGTTTTCCAGACACAAAGCACGCTCTCATTGGCTGATTCAGGGTCATGTGACAGCCATCAAAATCCAATGTTTCCTGTGTGGGCAACAATTCATCAATTGTTGCCCGCCACGTGATCACATTGTGACAGAAGATGGTATGATATGTCGTGCGCGCCACTGGCTAGATAAAGGCGGGAAATATTTGTTTACCAAAATGTCTAGAGCTGACCATTTTTCGTCGAAAGAAAGCGTTAAAATGGAACCAGCTCCAAAGAAACGATTTAAATCTTTATCAAGCGCAAGAGTGAGAAATTGGTAGCTAAAAAAGGTGCAAGAAAGACACAAAACAATACTAAAAATGCTGTAGCGATGCTGGCAGAGTTTTGTGTTGAAAAGCAGCTTCCCGAAGAGAAGACTACAAACCTCGCTCGTAAGTAGGTCCTGCATTTATGCACGACTTTGCCTCTAGTCCAGTAAAACTTATGTCTATATAACAAATCATGCACTTAATGACTGTCCCCTCGGGAAACAGTGAGTTTTGTTTCCCCTCGATCCTCGATGTTCCCCTCGACTCCGTCTCGGCTCCGTCTCGGCTCCATCTCGGCTCCGTCTCGGCTCCGCCTCGGCTCCGTCTCGGGGAACATCGGGGATCTCGGGGAAACAAAACTCACTGTTTCCCTCGGGGCCAGTCAGTAAGTGTTTAATACAATCTGGTAATTAAGGAATTGCTAGTGTACATTCCAAATCGCTAGAAAATACATATATTTATTGTTCGTAAATATAATATAGTTCGACTTCATACATGAAAAAAAAAAACACATGTGATCTGGTTGGGTGAAAGCTGTGTTTCTACAACTCTATGGACACAGAAAATGTTGTTTATTTCTTAGTTATTCCAAGCGCTATGTGGTTAATATAGTGAGTCTGTATACGTGTTCAACTCTAACATTCTTTTAAGTGCACATATCCCCTTTAGAACCAATGCATCCATACAATACACAATGTATTTGAAGAGTGTTTTCTAAAATGAGTATGTGGTGATGATATACTTGTTGTTAACATCTAAAGATGTTGCTCAACTTACACAAGAAGACCTGGATGGATGGACTGACGCTAAAGGAGTACAGTGATCACTGCTCACTAAATGAGGACAAAGTTAAGGTAAACCCTGCATCTGGTGTGGAGTTTTTAGCCGTAAGGACAGTCTGTTAGCGGTACTGAGTTACTAATGATTGATGCTACAGGAGTACCAAGTAACCCTGCATCTGGTGTGGAGATTTTAGCTGTAAGACAGTCTGTTAGCTGTAGTTACTAATGATTGATGCTACAGGAGTACCAAGTAACCCTGCATCTGGTGTGGAGTTTTTAGCTGTACCTACTAATGATTGACGTGCATCTAATTCCTTAAAATACAAATGACATCTCTACCGGTAACATGCATATTCTTTTTATTTATAGGAAATGTTGGATCTGGTGAAAAATTATAACAAGGTAAGTACCTAGTGACTTAGCTCATTCCATGTTAGGGGTCACTCCGTGTTGAATGTGAATGGTTGCTGGGAGATGATCTTATGTATTGACCTATCATTTTTACAGGCATTAGAAGAGGAAGAGACGATGACGCCAGAACAGCTTGCCATCAAGAATGTAGGCAAACAGGTAAAGAAATACGTACAAAGCTTCATTATTTATATCTGTACATCAGTCAGATTGATTGGAGTTATTCAGCCTCCTCACGGATGCTCTGTTTCTTCAGGATCCCAAGCGTCACTTGGAAGAGAATGTTGAAGTGTTGATGACTGCTAACATCGTGCAGTGCTTGGCGGCTATGCTAAACTCCGTCGTGTTCTAATTTAACCATCGTCTTTTAACATACAATATACATTAACAAATAAATGGAAGTTTTGCTTTAATGGCGACTTGTTTTCTTTGCCTTGCATGTTTGTATGTAGTTCAAGAGATAACACCCCTTGCACTCATGAACTCAGTTCTTACTTTTCGTCGGGGTTTTTTCACTCATTCTTATTTACCATGGAAAAAGGTAAAGGAAATAAGGTAAAGGACATCAAACTGTTAAACATGACCTCGCCTTCCCCACCCAGGGAGAAACTCGTCCGTTTCAAGATAGGATCTTCAACTACCCTTTGGAAATGGTTGTCACTGATCGCAGATTTCACGGATATTTGTTCCCAACCCCACCCCTACCCATTTCCTCTTGGCACATAGCACAAGAAAATGAACTCTTCTTTTTCTACATTTCTCTTTTCAACTTTATTCAAGATATTAAATTTACGCAATTTACAGGTGAGCCGGGGTGGCGCAGTGGTCAAGCGCTTCGCCTTTCACCTTTCACCTATGTGGCCCAGATTCGATTCCCGGACGCGGCGCCATATGTGAGTCGAGTTTGTTGGTATCTCGCCCTTGCTCCGAGGGTTTTTCTCCGGGTTCTCCGGTTTTCCTCCCTCCGCAAAAACCAACACGCTAAATTCCAATTCGATCTGACGATTAGCCGGGACCTGGCTTTGATCAGCCCCCATGGTTGTTTCAGGTCTCGTTAGAAATTCAGAGCAAACTAATTGCGATTTTGAGACGCCGAACCGAATTATATTGCCGGCCAGTTGGGAGAAAATATATTTCGTTTTGGGCGGAGTCGCGCAGTGATGTTGCATGATGTTATATAGAAAGTGCATAAAGGAGAAACATTCATGAGAAATTATTATTTTACTATAGTGACACTCGAATACATGTTATCTGTTTATAAGTTTGATAAAACTCTTTACACATTCATAAACTTTAGATGTTTTCACTGCCTTGAAAATGTTTTAATAAAGGCTAGTAACTCCGGCTGTAGTAAAATGCTTAGAAATCTTACTCTTATAGGGCAATTTTAGCATATTTTCACTTTAGACCAAATGACGGAAAAGGGGGGGGGGGGGGGGGGGGGCGGGGGCGTAGCGATGCTTGTCAGACATTTTCGATTTGACCCCCTAAAAAGGTACCGATTAAAAACATGCCAATATTTTTAACTTTTGATGCCTTTTATTGCGATTACTTGATGTTGTATCATCAAGCACATTCTTCCTTGTTGTTTTCAAAAGCGCTGTCATTCTCTAGCATTTCGTGACACTCGACCCCTAAAAGGTACCGCTTTACATAGAAATGTCTGTTTGATCGTGGATACCCTAAGTGGTACCAAACTCCTGATTTTTACCCCTAAAAGGTACGACAAGCATCCATGTACCCCTCACATAAGGGAGTCACCCCCCGGGGACATCTGTCCCGAGAAGAGAACAAACTTGAGGGAAACTGAGCTTTGAGGATCAGATGCCTAAGGACTGCTAAGGACAAAATAATATCAGGGCATATTTTAGACATGCCACATTTCTAACACTGTAAATAATATTTGCTGGATATAGATGTGAATCATCAATAACGACACGTTGAAGTCAAACAAAACTGTTTTATTCTCATTCACTAGCTTTACATATAAAACATTGTGAGTTGATTGCATTAATGTTGGTCACTGTTATTAGGTAGCTTATTAGCTACATACCTAGATTATGACTCGTATATTGCGCTTTAGTTATTTAAAAGTGCTTCACTTGTACGTATCAGCACTTGAATTACCCTATATCATTATGACGTCACGGCTTGTTTATGAGGGGGACAAAATCAACTTGAACAATAGAATTTTGAACTAAATCTGCTCTGCTGAGGAAAATTTAACTTCGAATTGTCTGGTTTCCAGATATCAGCTGTATCAATGTTTATCCCACAATATTTACCGTATTTGGTGGCTGTTACCGCTATTCTACGTTCTACAAAATGCATTTGATAGCGATTTCCTTTGTGTTGTTACTGTTTTGTCCCCCTCCCGCGACCCTTAGCGTTTAAACAATAGATTGTTTTGATTTGACGTCAATGATATAGGTCAATTGGAAAGGACGCCCTGACAATTTATTATTGCTTAGCCTGAAAGCTTGAAACAGCATAATTTTAAAACTTGGGGCTACTTTTAAATCAAGAATATTGCAATAATTGCAAATGGCAACCACAAATACTATAAACTAATTGAGATTTTGAGACGCCGATACCGAATTATATTGCCGGCCAGTTGGGAGAAAATATATTCCAATACGAAGAACATATTTTCTTCCAACGCCGGCAATATAATTCGGTATCGGCGTCTCAAAATCGCAATTAGTTTTGTATCACGATTCAACAATTAAGTCGTGAATTGTTAAAAGAAAGAAGAGAATGAAGCACCAAACTTATGCTGATAGTAATTTCAATTCTCAAAAGCGCCTTAGTATATCTATGGCAACGGTTTCACGGCTTGAGTGGCGAAAACTTTCGCGACGTGTTTTGAAATCTCTTCAAAAATTGTGAAAATTGTACTTTTAGCGGATAAGAGTGTTACATTTCTGACGGAAACTACAACGCCAACCTTACCTTTAGGATTGAATAATTCGTATCTTGTAATTTACAGTGTTTTAAACGTGAAATTGTAGAAATCTTGCTGTTGAACAAACGACTTTTGAACTTGACCTGGAACCCATGTAACTGCAAGGGCTCGCGCACCAATACCATGTTATATTGGCGTCTCAAAAGTAAACAAAATGATCAGTGAATCGTGATACTAAATATTTACTGTGTCTAATATTATGCCTGCCAATTATTCAGAGCTGCACATATAGGAAGTACTTCTTCTATCTCTACACACGTAATACCTGTGAGACGAATCAAAACACCAAAGAAGTCCTAAATTCCCTACCTACAATGTAGGAACATAATTATCTATAAATATTTACATTTTAATATTATTTTGAATATCTCATCCAAATGTCTCTGGGTCTCACATAGGATGATTCCTGTGATAACTAATAATATTATTGTGAAGTTGCAGTTCTATCTGTACAAACAATGTGAACTGTTTGTTATGTTTCAATCTCTTGGGAGTTCTAGCTGGTATACTGACATTTACAATATGTTTATTATGACAACTGTTTCTGAAACCTTCAATGCAGTATCCTTCAAATAATGTCATTAAGACTGGCAGAAAAGTGTCCCCAGAATGAATGAAAATTATGGTTTAAACAAACTAATTTACAGTAATAGACTGAGGTACTGGTAATCGGCTAATGCTGTTGCCACCCAATTCAGATCATGTGATGTAAACAGATGCTACTCTGGGGAATTATTCCTTTTTCATTGTAATCATAATCCAGTCATGCCTATCTGAATAAAATTCTCCAGAGTAATGTGTGTTTACATCACATGATCTAAATTGGGTGGCAACAGAGTTAGCCTATTTATACCTCTATTTCCAAATTGCAACCAATCTGATGTTTTATTCAAACTTAGCTGATAGGGCTGGATTTCCAAACATGTATCTGAACATCCTTCTTATGCAAGTCTCATCTTACAAATGATGACAACTTGAAAAAGTATTCTAATAATATGGTAGATAAAATACAAAATGTTTTCTTCTTTCATAATTGTATTTAGAGATATTCAGTGAAATTAAGTCCTAACAGATAGCATTTTGTACCCAGACTGACCTTGTTACCCCTAGCATCTTGTATAATATTTTTAGCTTGGAGTGTGTAAACATAATATTGTATCATTATTATTACTGTCTAGTATGACCACAACAGTCTGCCAGGCTCAATGTACTGTCACCCTACACATTGACTCATTCAGAACAGTGGCTGCTGACTGTAAACCATCTGTGTACCATCACCCTACACATTAATTCATTAATTCACTCATTGAACATCTATCATAACAGTGGCTGCTGACTGTAAACCATCTGTGGCTGAGGTTGGGAAGTAATGGATGAGTAGCCGGGGAGCGAGTGTGGCGGGGCAGACTGGGGCTGATATTGCTGGAAAGGAACTTGGGATGCATAATCTGGAACCTGAGGTACCTCTTGTTGGGAAATAACTTGTTGCTGAGGGAAATACTGCTGGTGTGGGGGTGGGGGAGGTGCTTGTTGAGTGGAGGAAGGCAGTTGGTAGACGGGAGGAACACTGGCTTGAGCTGGTGCCATCTGTGTGGTTACGTGGCTGGGATATGTGGCCTGACCAGGCCCTTGACTTGAATATCCAGCATTCTATGAAAGAACGCAACTGCACTTTATCATTTGAATGGACTATATAAATTGTGACTAAGTAGTCACCTTGCTAACTAAGGACTTCAAATGGTAACTAAGGACTTCAAATGGTAACTAAGAACTTCAAATGGTAACTAAGGACTTCAAATGGTACCTAAGGACTTCAAATGGTACCTAAGGACTTCAAATGGTACCTAAGGACTTCAAATGGTACCTAAAGACTTCAAAATGGTAGCTAAGATCATTTTAAGCCCTAGCAACTAGCTATGACATCATGAGATTAGCACACTGATATATTTCCCACACATCCCAAAGGCCGAGCTTACTTGAGGATCTTACAACAAACCCATCAGGAGTGTGAGTATTTATTTAGCTTTTCTTCTTACAAGAAATCTTGTGCTATTCTCAGTGCATACAAAACAAAAATTCGATCAAATGTCACAGCAAACAAAAATAGATGTGTCAATAGAATAATAAGTTATGGATAGTACACCTTACCATTGTCATAGCTGCTTGGCTGGCGTCACTGTAGGCTTGTTGGTGAGAGGTGTGTGGGTAACCAGGCGGTGGGGGTCCATACATCTATAACAAATGAGGAAAGCAGTTGACAGTGGACATGTGCAAATTGGCTTTGCTCTTAGTAAACACAGAGCACAACCTCAAAACAGCCCTGTGATAGGGCTAGTTCCACCAGTCCAACATCACATTACTAATGACAGGCTTCATACTTCATACTGACCTGTTGGTATTGAGGAGGTGCACCTACTGTTGGCTGGTATCCCCCTGCAGTGGCCTGCGGCAAACTGGGATAGTTATACACAGGAGTAGGAGGAATAGGGAGTGGGTCCTTCATCAATCTAGTATGGAAACAGCCAGCATATTGATCAATGACAACATTACGGCCGGGTAGACTAGGGTACATGCTGCTTGGGGAAGATTGAAAGAAAGGGGCATCATTCAGGATTATAGATAAGCATCATCGGTTCATACACTGATATACATGTACTTGTCAATTTGTTTGTTAACTTACTTTTGATAAAGCGCTAATGCTTGAAGATACTGGTCATTCAGAGAAGACAAATCTTGGTGTTTCCTACAAAAAGAGCAGAGAAAATACTTATGATTAAATGTTTCTGTGCTTATAAACACCTCTTCTAAGAGACTATCGATGGCAGCCTTGGTACTCAAGAAGAAATATATATAATTATGTTATACATACTAATGTAATTCAGTGGTTTTATAAATGTTCCTATGGATTAATCATTATATATTTTATAGTTATTTATTATAACATTTTTCAGAATATTTTATTACTCATCATCCACATTAAAGTTCAGTCACAAAAACGAAAGAAATTACGTTTTACTATTTTCAATCTTCTTCTTCACTACTCCTTCCATATTGTGACAGCTATCTGCAAATTAAAACATAATTATGTCAATTTGAATGTAAGTCCTATGGAGTGTTGGATAGTGCACAGTTTCTTTAATATACTGAAAAAAATTGTATTGATACAACAAAGGTTTTCAAAAATTAAAATTATGTATAGACCCATTCGAAAAATGGCGTCCAATTTAAAAAGCTATTGTTCTGGTAACGTGAACACGAGGCTAGTCAGTACAAACAAAAGCTTTTGAACGTGTAAGCGAGGCTAGTCAGAACTAAACAATAGTTAATTAAATTGGACGCCATTTTTCGAATGGGTCTATAGGGCCTGAATTGTGGACACTATAAACAACAAGAAGCTGCATGCACTCGGACCAGGTTTACAACAGTTCGGTCTTCTTAAAGTGCCACCACGACGAAATTCAACCCTTTTTTTCCCTACTTTTTTTGTCTTCCAAAACAACACACAGTGTTGAAAATATCTGGAAATCATTGAAAAATATTACCAAAGTACCAAATTAAGGCAATCCCTTTATGTAGGACGACACAAATTTTTACGAAAAATAGAATAGAATACCACACAATTCAATACAACAATAGAACGCAACACAATACAATACAATACAATACAATTTGGTAGCAATTCGTGTCGTCCTACCATGAAGGGATGACCCAAATTAAACTATGAATTTTGCAGAGAGTTTACTGTTGAAATCACATCTGCCATTACTGAAGTGTGTTCCAAATACTTCGAGATTTTCAACCAGCGGTTTGCTGTCGTGACATCATCTTCTCAACGCATCACTCTCGTAAATGCGTATTTCCATTCAAAACTTTGTTCTTTCCTTTCCTTTTTGGAAAACATAGTATAAACATGTACTTTACTTATAACTTTGTGCAAAAGTGTGAAACGTTCTCCGCATACACGACTTTCATAATTGCTGCCTCCTAATTTGCATATGTGATTTCCCGTTTCGGTAGTTTATCCACATGTATAGAAAATCTGAACATTGCCATGTGAAAGAGCATGTCGACATAAGCGAACTTATGAAAGTTGAGTGCTGTAGCTTATAAAGCAATGAAGTTACAGCCAGTTGAAATTAGAGAGATTTGTATGAGAAAAACGATGGAGGCCTTTATAGCCTCGCTTTCATATTTTTCTGCATTACAAATGCTCATAGCTCAACAGCAATTTTCCACATTCCTCTAAAACTCAAAACAATTACTAGTTTTAATGTGATCTTTCATGTAGTAGCATTGGTTTTCCCCTACATATTTATCTTCCAAATTATGCAAATTAGGAGGCAGCTGGAGGCGGCCATTATGAAAGTCGTGTATGTTGTTGTGTTGAGAAGACGACATCACGTTTGCTGGAAATTAGCTCTGTCATGGCTCTGTCATGGAACAGGTTTGAATAATGAAACATAAAAATTCAAGATTTGGACCCCCAAAAATAAGACTTCCCATCATCACATCAAAAAACGCTGTGGGTAGACAAAAAATATAGCAACTTTTCTTTACAACTATGCAAAAATATCACTCTCAAAATTAGATCAGAGTGGTACTTTAAAACAACTTTGACATTATTTTCAAAACTGAAACCTGGATTGTTGGTTTGTTGGAGCTATTAGCATTTACGAATAATAGCTTCCATGTTAGCGGTTTCATCTGTCTGGCTGACTGGTATGTTCTGACTGACTGACTCTGTATAGTATTGGATTTGAGGTGTAAATTTTACTTACAGGGGGTAGAGTACGATACGTGCAAGCATTGACAAGTTGATCTTCTGAAATTTGACACCAGCCATGTATGTACATGCAATGAATAGGTGAACCACAATGCATTGCTTTTATATATTAAACCAAAAGGGTATATACAGCACTAGTTGCATACCATTGTGCAACTTCCACTTCACATACTGCTTTATTTTATATTACATAAAATGTTTAGATGTTCATTAGTTCAGTGCCAAATTTTATTGATATAAGTTGTTTTTATAGGTATTAAATGCCAATGAATAACTCACATTCAAGGTCAATAATGGCTTCCTCTTGTTCGTCCTCAGCCTCTACACTGGCACCTGTCAGCATTGTTATACACTGTTCTATCTTTTCCTACAAAATCATTTATCAGGAAAGGCTGTTAAAATACTCGGTGACAATGCTGGCAACTGCCAATTCCAAATCAGTAGGAAAATGTAATATATTTTTGTGTGATAATTACTGGTACCTCATTAATTTCTGGCTTGACAACTTGCTCTGCAATGATATAAGAAAAATAATAATATTAATGTTTAGTTATAATGATCTCCATCAGTATACTTGCCTTGGCAAAGAGATGAGAAACCTCTGCTAGCAGGATACCATCAGTAACTTTGCCAAACCTTTCATGCACCAAATTCGATGCTACATGTAATAAGGGAATAACACGACTTTTGGAAGGCATATTGTTGTTTTCAGTACAATTGTATGGTTCAATCGTATATGTACAATGTATATTGGCCCAAGCATAGCGAGCAACACAAATGATACTACAAGGGTGACAAAAAGGTTGCCATTTTCACTAAATATTATTTTCATTTTTGTGTATTGCTTTGGGTGAGGTTCCATGAGTGTTTCAAACTTTTCAAAATTACTCGCTGGTGACTCGTTGGAAGGATTTCTGAATGGCTTCCTGCATCAGCACCAATCTGATTGGTCTAAATGGATAGGATGATAAAGCAAGAGCCAATGAAATACAGGGCTGTGCCAGAGTTCGTTTGCAGCCCGATACAGGTACATTTTCATGAGGGCAATTTTATATTTGACTACATAATTTATTTTGATAATAATGAACCATAAGAATAGACTGAGCTCCAATTACAAGACAGAATATATTAGATCACATAACATCTATAGCTTTTGAACATTCAGATCAGTCAACACAAATAACTAATAATTATCCTCTAACTCACCTTGTTGTCTTTCTTGTTTTGCAGCAGCATCTGCCCACCTTACTCGCTTCTTCTTCTCTACTTTGATAGCTAAGTATTATTAATAGAAATCAAAAATGTTACTTGTACACATGTACAGTAAGTCACTAAGGCCTTGAATGAATATAAGTTTAAAGACCCAGGTTCAACCATCACGCATAGCGTGCCCTACACTCCCAAACCACCATTTTGTGAGTTGAAAAGTCCTGTTCTTTTATGAAGTGTTTGAAATATGTTTCCATTGTTTGTTATACATTGTATCGATCACGCTAACAAATAACTTTCATCTTTACATCAGTTACTTCTATTTTAACATTTCTAATAGAATTTGTATCGACATTTTACACAATTTAGTACATTATTGTTTCTACTTTAAGCTGCAGCGTGGCACTGTTCAAACAAGAAATAAGTGGCAGGCCTTATTTTGGTTGTGGTAAAAACAATAACAAATGCCTGCAAACCATATGGGTGACACTGGGTCTTAAAAATAATGCAGTTTCCTTACGTGCTGGCTGAGGTTCAGAAAGATCTGAAGTAACAAAGTTGGATGGGAAAAGGCCAGTTCCCCGGGATGTTTCTCCTTTCCACCAGTTTGTGTCACTATTAACAACAACAAAAAGCCCCAATATTAATATTTAGTTGTTCCAGCAACACTATATTTATAAGATCATTAATAATTCATAAGGGTGCTAACGAATCTATATACAGCATTCAAGTCACATGGATATATAGCCCCTATAAACCCAATACACATTGTAGTTAACTCTATTAGTATTCTGTATACAGAATACTACAGAATACTAGTACTAGAATCATGTATCAAGTGATACAGAATACTAACTATTCTGTCTAGTGTTAGTACAATGTACAAGCATGTATGAGGGCCTAGGGGGTCCCTGACTACCAATCACTGACTTAAATTAACTTTGCCTAGAGCCTTTCCAATGAAAGAGGAATTTATGACAGCTCAAAGCATGCAAGTAATCAAGCTGTTTCTATAGCAAACATATTTGTTAGTTTGTTATTTCGAGGGGGGATGGGTGGGTAAGACAGTAATCCTGTACCGCTCAAGACCTGTATTCTGATTGCACCATTGTACTGTAGCTCTATCATTTTCATACTGCTCGCTCTAAAGGTTAGGGTGTTGTGTATTGTTGGGTAAGCCAATGCTGTGGCTTGTTTGGAGCGGTACATGAAGGTAGGGATTAGACAGTAATCCTGTACCGCTCAAGACCTGTATTCTGATTGCACCATTGTACTGTAGCTCTATCGTTTTCATACTGCTCGCTCTAAAGGTTAGGGTGTTGTGTATTGTTGGGTAAGCCAATGCTGTGGCTTGTTTGGAGCGGTATAGGAAGGCCGGGGTTAGACAGTAATCCTGTACCGCTCAAGACCTGTATTCTGATTGCACCATTGTACTGTAGCTCTATCGTTTTCATACTGCTCGCTCTAAAGGTTAGGGTGTTGTGTATTGTTGGGTAAGCCAATGCTGTGGCTTGTTTGGAGCGGTATAGGAAGGCCGGGGTTAGACAGTAATCCTGTACCGCTCAAGACCTGTATTCTGATTGCACCATTGTACTGTAGCTCTATCGTTTTCATACTGCTCGCTCTAAAGGTTAGGGTGTTGTGTATTGTTGGGTAAGCCAATGCTGTGGCTTGTTTGGAGCGGTATAGGAAGGCCGGGGTTAGACAGTAATCCTGTACCGCTCAAGACCTGTATTCTGATTGCACCATTGTACTGTAGCTCTATCGTTTTCATACTGCTCGCTCTAAAGGTTAGGGTGTTGTGTATTGTTGGGTAAGCCAATGCTGTGGCTTGTTTGGAGCGGTATAGGAAGGCCGGGGTTAGACAGTAATCCTGTACCGCTCAAGACCTGTATTCTGATTGCACCATTGTACTGTAGCTCTATCGTTTTCATACTGCTCGCTCTAAAGGTTAGGGTGTTGTGTATTGTTGGGTAAGCCAATGCTGTGGCTTGTTTGGAGCGGTACAGGAAGGCCGGGGTTAGAAGGCTATTTCGAAAAACATGTGCATGGTGTTACATTAAAAGTTTCGGCAGGAAAATGCTGTCCTTACATTAAACTAAAGCTTGAAGAAGGATTCTTTCTTTTTTTTCACGTCGGAAACCAAGCAGGAGGATGACACTAAAGTGTTGAAGAGCAGAGATTATTGTTGGAATAACAGACTAACATTTCAAGAGTGTTGTTGGATATCATTAAGTTGCCGGCTAACTCATGGTTGCACGAAGAATGGCTAAAAGGACATTTGTTATCACTGGAGATGTACACAGAGTCACATCTTCAGACAAACCAAACTTTTTTTTTTTTAGCTAATAAGTTGATTTCAGTAACTTTCATGGTCTGAGATTTCCAAAGATAGTCATGTCTGGCCTTATTTGTAATTTACCTGAAGATCGCGACTAATAGAAGATTCTTGAGAGGGAATTCCATGGA
This sequence comes from Actinernus sp. WN-2022, assembly GCA_030867875.1. NCBI lineage: Eukaryota > Metazoa > Cnidaria > Anthozoa > Actiniaria > Actinernidae > Actinernus > Actinernus sp. WN-2022. The sequence continues at coordinate 2,594,191 of JAOWCC010001210.1, forward strand.
TCATTGCTGTCAAAAAGTTTCTTCTGTACCCATAATTATTTTTGGGCCATTTTGAATCCAAAGTGAATTGTGTTTATCCATATTAGCTACAGGGATTTGGAAAAGATGAGCAAGTGAAGTTTTGAGAACTTAAGTACTTAAAAGGTAAAAAAAGGTATTCATTTATATAGCGCAAATTCTATATGGTATATTCAAATGCGCTTCACAAGGTTATTTTTGTGATACGGACTGCTATTGTGGCACAATGTGCTGCCGTGCAGTTTACAATCATGCGTGATTGTTAGTACCTCAGAATACCAGGCTGTTGTGTCAGGCGACAATCCCCTACTCTTTCTTGAAATAACACAACAGGTTCTTTCACGTCCCCCTCGTATAGATTAGAAGAGGAAGGAGACAAGACCAACGGCTTATACGTCACTGCCCAAGGACGTGGCAGGGATTCGAACCCCTGACCTCCCGCACTCTAGACCGTGCTCTACCAACTGAGCTAACCAGTGACTTAAACATTTCTTTGTGAAGTGCACTAGTGTGAAGCGAATTTTTGATTAGAAAGGGCTAACATTTTCATATTTATTTTAATTGACAGGTTCAGAACAATGAATAATTATTACTAACGTGTCATCAAGAACAGTGATAAAGTCCCCAGACTTGAATGTGAGTTCATTGTCTTCAGCAGCTTCAAAGTCATAAAGAGCTCGCACTTTCTTCCTTTCTTGAACCTAGAAAATAATAACCATCAAATTTAAATGGGACTTAGATAGATAAATAAATAGATAGATAACCTTTATTTTAACACAATGATCGTTATAACTTACAGCTTTTGGGGTCGTGTATCACTAATTATATATATACATTATAAGATTGTAATAATATATATATATACGTAAACCAGACAGCGTGAAACGGGGGTTTCAATGACTTTTTAGTCAACTGGCGGTCCTGACATTAGAGGCGGTGGTTTACCTAGTAAACTTTACTCAACACTTAACAAAAAAAATGCACCGATCGTGTGAAGTAGCCGGCAGTAAGAAGAAAAGTAACCGACGGTTTATCGCCGTTAGCCACCTTCTATTGAAACCCCTGGTAAAAGCCGAACATACTAATGTTAACATGTACATGCATTCATGGGGCATACATTTTTCAGCCAAAGTTTCATTTTGTTTGCTGAAACTTATTTTTAGATTAAGCTTTCACTTAATGTTAAGTAATCATTACTTGAGTTAACATACCTTTCTTACTGGTGTTGGTGAGGGTACTTTAGCAACTGGGTACAAGCTACTGACCTTTGACTAGAAACAAAAGAAAGCTATAAAATTAAATTATATACAGCCATGTAACAAGAGAATATCTAAAAGTAGAATATTAAAGTTTTTGTAGAGGAAATTGCATGAATGCCAGTACCATATGGGCCGCACCATGCAAAAAGGGCATGGAAGACATGAAATGGAAATATCTTTTAAAGTTGTTCATGTTTTGGATACCTGTGGATCCTGTGGATAGAATCTGCATCATGAGCACCAACATCTGAACATTACTGACATAAGGGCCGCATCAGGCAAAAAGGGCCCGGACGACATTCAAGTTAAATAATTCCTACAACGGTGTTCCTAATAACAGGTTGAAGATTGTATTGTATTCTTGACGAGAAGCGCTACATTTCATTCCTAACAATAAATGTCAGTTTCAAGAAATTGACAACAAAATATTTTTGCCTGACGCGGCCCATATAGTGTTGATTTCATGAAATCAACAAGTGAAATTCCCAACGAAATTTACAACATGTTTACATGAGCAGTTGATCACAATTGTAGCAAACACAAATGATAGCTTATCATGAGATGGTTATTTTAGGGTATAACTTGTACTGCTGCTAAAATCATATTACAAGCTACATGGGGCAGAATTACAGCAGAAAAGGTATCTTTTGATGAAAAAGTGGTCATCTTGTTCATCTTATTTTACTTATTACTCTTTTAAGCACCAGCAGGTATACATGAATGTCATACATGTACATCAAAATAATCCCTAATGATAGGATTCTTAATTTTTGTGGTCATATTCGTAATCGGGCATTTGCATCAAAATCACATTTTTTATTTACCGTTAAATTTCACATCACATTTTTGTTGACAATTATTTTCATGAAACTGACATCTTATTTTAAGAATGAAATGTGCTGCATGTCAAGAATAAACCGAAACCTTCAATCTGTTATTACAACCACTGTCCTATGAATTATTTAACTTATTAAATGTCATCTGCGCCCTTTCTGTGTGATGCAGCCCATACATGTATGTGATTTATGGGCACTGAGTGATATTTTGAAAGTTCTAATAATTGCAGGAGCATTTTAGCAAGTGCAATTTGAGAACTTTCAAAGTATCACTCAGTGCCCATAAATCAAGTACAGCACAAGAGCAGTTTATGTGATGTTTTGTTTATAATATACTGAGCAAATGTTTAATTTGCTGAGAGCATGCGACTGTGCACTCAATAACCTTTTTATGCACCCATTACTGGCCAATCAGAATCCAGATATTTTGTTGAGTATAATATATTAAGTAATAATATTACATCTTAATAATGAAAAGAAAGTTATATAATTAATATAAACACTTTTCATAATGTACATACCGGTACATGTATACAGTGTACTGAATAAAATAATCTGACAATAACAACATTAATATCAGTTACCTTTGGTTCTTCAGCTTCTTGAAGTGACATCTGAATGGCTGTAAAAATGGATTAAATGCTAAATATGTGTACATCTTTTACAACGTTTAACGTTATCATGGTACTTTTATCCTAAATTTGTAAACTGTCAGTAGTACTAGTCTTATCTATAGTTTTTCGAATCGCGACAAAATGCAACTGAGAAGCTACACATTCTGTATGTGATACCCGGCACCCGAATACTACCACAGCCTTTCCAAAGATCACAACTAGGGAATTGAACAGGTATGGCCTACATTGTATTTAGTCTTGATTAAACCTACCTCTTGCAAGATCCTCATCTTCCTGTAACAAAGCTGAGGTACTCCCTGAAGTTTGAGATGAACTACTACTACTACTAGTGCTGTTAGTGCTGTTGTTGCTGCTGATACTACTGCTTTTTAAAGTCTACAAACAACAAATACAACAAAAGAAAACAAATCAGAATATCTTCTTACATACCTTCTGGGAATACTAAAAACAATACTAAAATTATATCACTATTGTTGTTACGCTTTCAAGTTCGGAATTTCATATCATACGAAATTTGCTCGAGTTGCGCAAAGCATAATGCAGGTTGACAAAGGGCCTTTAAAGACCTGTCTAAGCAGCAGCTTGTTAGTTAAGGGACATATGCTTAGTGCCCTGCTTAACGTCCACATTTTTGCTCCAATCTCATTCCCATAATCGGGACGTTAAGTGGGGCACTAAGCATATGTCAACAGTCTCTAATGCAGTATGTAGGAGTGTGAACCTTAGATGTGCTTGGGAAGTCCATTCCTTCTGACTTCAGCTGATCATATAATGCTGGTATTAAACTGTAAGTGAATAAAAGTACAAGAATTGATTGATATGCAAAATGCATGTATGTACATAGAGATACCAGTAAATAGTATTCTCTATAAAATAATAGTCAACACTAGGTTGTGGGAGAGCAACATTTCTTGTAACCAGAGCTATAGATTTACATATAATCTGCCACGCGAAGCAAAGCAACAAGCAAAGCACATGGACTAAGCCCCTGCTAGGCCTGATCCCCACACATAAGCTAACCCCATAGAGGAGACTGCTGGCCAGCAGTTGAACCTCCCATAGGACACCACCCTTGGGACCAATTTAATGCCCCATTATTACAAGGTGTCTCCAGTATAAACCTTTATAGTATTTACAATGCTCAAAACACAAAGATGCCGCTCAGCAAGCTGTCATATAGCCAGTCACTGACGTTATGGATTATTGGGATTTGAAAATCTTGCCTTTTAACAAGTCTAATATAAAGGAAGTACAATGTATCACCATAAAAGGTGTAATAACACAAGGTATTTCCAGTCCATATCCAACACCACACCTTACACATTTCCCCTTCATAATGAATAAATGTTCAAACTATTCATTTGCTGATTCCTGGACATTTTTATTTTCATTATTATCAGAGGTGTCCCTTATGGGAGGTTTAAAGTGTCCCTCTCCCCTTACGAGAGGTGTCTTGCTGGGACTGAATTTAGTGTCTACTTATGGGAAGTGTTCCAAAGTAGATGTTTGACAGTAATAATCTTATCTCTGGCAGCATTATACAGTGACTACACTGAACTGAATTACTCAATAATTATTAGCATGATTATAAGGTACATACCTCAGCTCAGGGTCATCTTTGAACATGTCTACCCATTCCGCGATGAGTTCTTTAAACTTGTCAATAACCTTAGGGTGAGTCTTAAATGAAGATAAACAGGATTATTGGTATTTTTCCTCAATAGTACTTCCCAAACTAACTTTGGCGATAATGCCTAGGGTGGGAACAACAACTCTCTGTTCCATCTTGCTAGTAGACAGTGTGTAATATATTTGATTTTCCACTGGCTGAGGAATGAAATAAGTGGAAAATGTTTTCTCACACGTCACTGGGGCTGGGCCTCTTTGAAGGGGGTTAAGTGTCATGTGACATGAAAGTTGGATCAGCATTTTTGCAATCCATCTGACTTCCCACCCACCTGCCCTAAAATGCCAGTTTAAGGTTTCGTTACAAGACTCCATAGACCCATTGCATAAATGGTGTCCAATTTAAATAGGTATTGTCCTGTAGACTTTAGCCTCATGTTCACGCTGCCACACAAAAGCGTTTTCACATGAATGTGAGACTAAAGATTCCTAAACAATGGTTATTCTCACTGGATGCCATTTATGCAGTGCATCTCTTCTCACTGGACCTTAGTATTGAACCTGTTGCAATGAGGCTAGTGACTAGTCAGACATAATAGTATTCTATTAGCCTGTAAGAAGTTGTTGTAAGGGAGAATTGAGAACTTGCTCTGTCATCACCCAACTCTTTCCTGCACTCACCTCTTCAATTGTTTAATAAAGGTCAGTTTACTGCAGCCGGCTTGACATTAAGCTCCCAGTGGTATATTGTATTGTATTGTAGAAGCTATTTTTATAGACTACATGCACAGGGAGTTCTAACTTAATACACATACCATTATATATTTTATTTTTAACACAGAAGCTCTGAGATCCAGTATCTCCCAGGTGTATCTGTGGTCATTGGTTATGAATGGTTATGACCCGGGGAGGGGGGGGGGGGTTACTCTACCCAAAGTTGGGTAGGGGTGTGCCGCTGGGGCTCTGAAACCCTTACCCTGTTTAAGACAAAAAAAAAAATCCATATCCTGTTCAAGACAAAGTGTTAAAATTTTCCCTCTATAAGACAAATAACAAATTATCTATACTTTGATGTCAGTGTTTATTGTGATCTTGTATAATGAGTGTCATAACTAAATAAGTCTTCATCAAGCACTAGACTAAATAACGGCACTAGATAAATACCATACCCTGTTCAAGATCTGTCGATGTGAAAATGGATACCCTGTCTAAGATCAGAACCTCGAAAAACCATACCCTGTCCAGCGGATCATCCCTATATAGTTAATATATGGGAGTAACCCCCCCCCCCCCCCCCCCCCCCGGGTTATGAATTGGTCATAAATGATCATTTGAATGCCATGTAACCACCCCTAAACTCAGGATTAGAGTCCCTCAGCCCGCACAGTGTCTAGGCCTGAGTTTAGGGTTGGTTACACAGCATTCAAATGATCCTAGATATATAACCAATGACTACAGATATGCACAGCCATTGTTTGACATTTTGACAGTAAGAATCTTGAATTTTTGATGCCTCTGGCAGGCAGGGTATTTACCAAAACCATCTTACTGTACGTTTGTAAAACTGTGTTACGAATTCGAATTTGTCACACGTTAATCCTGGTGAAAGAAAGGTTAAAATACGAAATTGTGCAATGAACACGTACGGATCACGATATTTCAATAACCCGGTCCGAATTTTCGTTTGACAGTAAGGGAAATATCATTGAAATGTTGCTCGCAGGTTGGCAATATTTTGCCTTGGCATTCAAATTTTCATGTATCTGATTGATTTTTCGTTGAAATTTCAAACTAAAAGTTGCCTGAAATTTAGACAAAATTTCGGTGACATTCGTAGGAACAAAGAGCGAAATTCGTTGAAATACTTTTACACAATACTGTAGGTTCAGTGCCCATGGTTGTGCATACGTTCAGTGCCCACGGTTGTGCATAGGTTCAGTGCCCACGGTTGTGCATAGGTTCAGTGCCCACAGTTGTGCAGTGCTTGTCAGAGCATGGCCAATACGTAACCCCAGTCGCAAGCTGCAAGCATTCGCAGTGAAGTGCAACTGACCAGCGAACTCCACACCACAAGTAATAGTCCTGGATGAGAACCAACTCAGGGCGAGCATGTCACAGAACCAGCAATATTCCAACACTGCATATTTAACCATGAAGGGCTGTGTGCAAAAAGCGTGTAAGTGACTCTTGATCACGCTCTAAATTCTCCCTTAGAAAACAAAGAAATTGAAGGAGAATTTAGAACGTGATCAGGAGACACTTATACCCTTTTTGCACACAGCCCTTCATTTAGTCTCGATTATAAAACCAATGTTTAGCCTACCCTTGATACAAGGATACTTCTTGCCTCACTGACGAAATCTCTGGAGCAAACTTCAAGGTGGAATACCTTGCCACAGTTGTTAGCACAAGCAGCAAGTAACTACACAGAAGGAAGTTAAAAAAAGATAAGACCCATTGCGGGGTCATGATCACTGTAATAATAAATGAATTAATGTGATACAGCTTCCTGGTTAGCTCAGTGGTTAAGTTACTGTCTGATGTACAATGTACTTGGGAGGTCGAGGGTTCAAAACTCTGGCCAGACAAACACTCAGGCTCTCAAATTACTGACAGTTCAACTTCGCTATGTTAAACTATAAGGTATTCAGTCAATTTGTTTCATCAAATGTTGGGACAGCATTATTTCCTTGAAGGGGGGGGGGGGGTATAGTAGTTCAGTAGTTGTCACTTTGACAATAATATTGACAGCTACATATTCAGGGGTTTTTCTAGGGTATTGTGTTCCAGACTGCATGCATGTGTTAATGTTTTCTCTTGGGATCGGTTTTGGAATAATTATTGTGAGCTTTTAATCAAGAAATACTGGAGCATTCAGTTGTTAATTGTTTGAGGATTCCTTCCTGGCAGTGTTCTGTCATTACACTGTTACAGTATCAAAACACCAAGAAAGCAAATGAATCTCGAGGGGTGCAGCCCCAAGAGATGTATTACTTTCTAGGCAAACCTAGAGTTTTTGATATATAAATGAGTTCTCTAACAATCCCTGTATTCATAAATCATTAAGACATGGTTCATACAAAATTCAGAACTTTTTCTTCAAGGACTTGTTTCTACAGGTTCACATTAATGACCCCAAAAGTATATGCAATTTACATTTGTAGCCCCAATGTAAGACGTGTTTGCACTAAAAACATTCACTGCACTGCTCTAACGATCTTTTGGAGGCAAATACAAGGCTGTTTTAATGTCTTCTCAAACTGTCAAGGAGGTTTCAAAAACGTTCAAGGAGTTTTGTTGAAAATTCAAGGACTTCTCCAGGGATAAAACCTAATCTGCCAAAATGCAAGGACTTCTCAAGGCCCGTGCGAACCATGTAAGAAGTACATTGTATTCATTTGTTAGTATACTGCATGCAATAATTATTATTGATCACAAGGCTTGTCATTGTTATTTTTCTGTTGGTCATGTCAACAAACGTGCCTATAAGTAGTGTAGTGGACAGGACTAGAAGTAGCTGTATACAGTTATTGTTCACAAGGTTTGTCATTGTTATTTTCTGTTGGTCATGTTGACCAACAAACATGCATGGTAGTGTAGTAAACAGGATAGAGGACTAGAAGTCGGAAACATTCATGAGGTGGAAGGTTCAATACATACTATATGTGTACATATGTGGCTGCTTTTTAAAACCTGTATCCATCATTTCCTTCACTACTATTCATGTGAAGCCATACTTATGATATAACCTTGATACCTCTAAAATTCAAGTGTCTTGCTCAGTGTTTGAAATAACCAGAACAATCTTGATCTGGTGTTTCATTGGGTATCAAGATTCATAGACCTGACACAAAGTGACCTCATTGTCTGTTGATTTCATTAATTAATTGTGAGGGCTGAAGTGAACAATCTGAGCAGTAAAAAAAGTGGTTGGTAAAAACAGTTTGTGTCAGTACATATAAGTAGTTGGTAATTAAGACAGTGGTCAGTAAGTTGTTGGGTAAGTGACACCGCTATTATCTGTAGGTATTATCTGTAGTTGGTAAAATGGTGTCAGTAAGAGGTTGGTATGTGGTCAATAAGCTATTGGTACATGTAAGTGGTTGGTAAAACTGTGTTGGTAAAACTGTACTGGTGTTGGTAAGTCACTAAGTGGTCACTAAGTGGTCGGTAAGTGGTTGGTAAGTGGTTGGTAAGTCACTAAGTGGTCGGTAAGTGGTTGGTAAGTGGTTGGTACATGTAAGTGGTTGGTAATACTGTGTTGGTAAGTGGTCGGTAACTGGTTGGTAAGTGGTCAGTAAACTGTTGACTCTATTGCTACAATTTTGCCTTTTCTTCACTGGACCAAAATACCACATAACTTCTTACAATAGTTTCACAACATCTTTGTGCGGTTTCCAACATTCTGGCAACAATTACCCCTTCGTATTATCGATAGTTCATCATAATTGATCACAAGCGTTAACCCAATGCCATTTTGTTTTGACCACATGGCATCACTGGTTACCAGTCCCGAGGTTGACAAAAGTGAAAAACAAAATGGCAGCTGTAATGTGTAACGTAACGTGGTGGAGTCGTTGGATATTAATTAGGACTTGAAACTTGGACTGAAAGAAACTTAAATGAAAGCAATCCTAAAGTAGTCTGGTCAGGCGGCACGCAAACTTCAGAGGACTCCCAGAACTTGGACATTCAGAAAACCTAAAAGAAACTCAAAAACCACAGCAATCCTGAAGTAGTTGGAAGCGTCGGTAAGTGGTTGGTTGACCACTTACCAACCCACTTTTTACGGTGCAGATTGTGCACTTTAGCCAATTGTGAGTTTGAGACTTACGTGTAGCATGGAAAAGCTTTGACAACAAAAACAAGTTTACTTACCGTCAACGCCTGCATGGCGATGTGAGGATTCCTATGATTTACTCTTTCATTATTGACCTAATAGCATCTTTGGGTCTAAATTTTAAGAAAACATATTATGCAATATAAGTTCTCTTAACACAAATATTAGATTGTGTAAACATTTTGAATATATTCTTTCATTCTTCCTTCTTCGGTAAGTTTGATCATGAAACATACATTGTAAATGAAGTCTACAGATTTCAAAAGCCAAAAAATGTTTTTACATATCGACCCAATGATTCATATAATGCGAGTCTATATATATCTATGGTGTAATGCAATAGTATCCGCACATGGAACATATTAAGGTACACATGATCAGTGTAAGTCTGATCAGAGAGCGAATGCATGTAAACACTAGCTACTACTGAAGAGATAATTATTGCGAATAAAGAGATTGCTGAGACATAAAAATGGTACTTAAACATGTCCTAGCTAGTTACATTTGCTTATCTTCTTCTTCCTTTCAAGTGGAAGGGCTAGTGTCTTTGGCATCTTTCCTGTGATCTCCAAGCATTAAAACTGCACATGCGATAAACATGAAGCCATGAACGATGCCATCTTTAATTTGGATCATGTATTCTCTAACACAGGCAGTCCACATGGAATTAGTTTACATGATGGCTTTCACTGTATTTATTATCTAATCATAAATACGTTGATTCATTAAATGGTACCACAGCTGCCCTTTTGAAGATAACAATTAGCGAGACATTTGTGGCCCAAAAGAAGAAGGTGAACACAGAAATGCAATGATCTATGAAATCGATATTTGGCTATTGTATACAGTGGTCTTTTTGAAATACAGATCCACACTGGATGAGGGCGATGGCAGTTTTATCATGAAACATTTCTAGTACTCAGTATCTATTTGCACCAATAAAACAAAACAAGCACAAATTTTAGGCTAATAATGTATGTATGTGGTTAAATAAACCAGCTGCTCAATAAACTACAGGAGAAGCCCATCCATCCTAAACAATGATAAAACTTAGTTGGAGGCACTCACTGAGTGCCCAGAGCTGAGCGCAGGGTCAGTGCTTGCGAGCATGGTTGCCAGGATACCCTGACAACCAATCAGCCCAGAGCACTGGGTCACACATAAGGGTGCATGACAAAAGGAAACAGGAGAGGGAGGGAGGGAGGGGATAGCAGCATGCCCGATCGCAACGAGGAGCAACTGAGAAGCAAATACAGAATAACAAGCAATAACAATAAACTAAGAGTCCCGGATGTCCAATTCCAACCCAGTGCTACACGAAACACAACCACAGGGATCCCAATGTACACTGCATATTTAACCTTAAGTCTTGAGTAGTCATGCTATTGAACTGATGATGACAATGAGTGATGATGACTATGCATATATTCGAGCAACAAATCATCTACATGTGTACAAGTTTGTTCAATTCCTGATTACATATATCACACAACACAGATGTAATAGTACATTTACAGTACAGTTATTTCGTAATATATCGTCAGAACAGCTGGAACTCTTGTTTCTTTTTAATACGTACTGGCGCGGTGAGTAATGAAGAAGCACATACAAAATCATTTTACCTGGCACGACATAAACGCACCATGAAAAAAACATTCGTAATGACAATTTCCTTAATAAAACGAGTGAATAATACTTTTAATAAACTAAACTATCACTGGAAATATGTAAAAAGTACTCTTACCCGCTGGGTGAGCGAGGAATTCGGTCGCAAACCTCCATAATCAGCTGCCAGTCTTCTGTAGTATTCAGTTCGCTTGTCGCTTTTTCTGGGAATAAGACTCGAGTTTCAACTCACTTTTCTTGCCAAGAAAATCAAATTTGAAGACTGCGACTTACCGACATCTTGATCGTAGGGTGTCAGAACTGGAAAAAAGCGGCATGGTCGGTTTATCTAGGCGATAAGGCGCCGATCGCGTAGATGGTTATGAGTATGATGGTGTTTCTCTCGGTGGTTCTTTTCCGTGCATTGATGGAGCAACAATAATACCCATGATGTCATTCGCTCCCACTACTCACACCGCTACCGCTGACCGTGTGATTATACATTCGTGATCGCGACACTACTTGACTAGCTGAGACAAAAATAACCTGGGCCGGGTTGTTCGAAGCATGCAAGCGGGTTACTAGCAACCAGGGTACTTTAACCCTAGGTTAGCGCTAAATCTGTAATTGCAATCTGTACAGTTTAACCCAGGGTTAGCGATTGCTTCGAACAACCTGGCCCTGGTATACAAATTCCCGACATTTTCTTAAGATTTCCCGGCACAACAAACTGTTATTCTCACCGTTGTCGTTGAAGTTTAAACACCGGTGACCGGTTGTTGGAAGCAAGGTTAAGCACTAACCCAGGGTTAAATCGCTAACCCTGGGTTAAACTGTACAGATTGCAATTACAGATTTAGCGCTAAACATAGGGTTAAGTAACCTTGCGCTTCGAACAACCCGGCCCGGAAATCAACTGTAATTGAGAATCGGTAATTGTAAAATCAATTCGAAACATCACCATCCTCCCACCGGGCAACCACCGGGCATTTGAATTTTTGGAGTTTGGTTTGTTCAAATTCCCGTCCCCCGGGCCAAAAATGTTGTTCAAATTCCCCCACCCCATCGTCGTATTAGGCGATCAAATGCCCC